>CM037915.1:10491581-10684081 GCA_021346845.1 Apeltes quadracus | reverse complement strand
GTTCAAACGGAAAAGTTCTAAATGTCGGCTGAACGCTCTGCTCTTCACCGCAGAGTTGCCCACTCCGCTGAAAAAGCGGCGGCTGAGTCCACTGGACGCCTGCATGTCCGAGAGCTCGACGCCCTACGGCTCCCCTTGTGCCACGCCCACCAGGGCCGACCAATCGGAGATACCCGTGATCCCCGTCTTACCGGCTACCCCGCCGCGTCCCCGTGCCGAGGAGCCGAGCACGGAGCCCCCGCCCGCCACCCCAACACAGACACTTAACATCCTTCAGGAGGTAAGGGGAGGGGGGCTGGGGGGGGCAAAGCCCGTTGGAGGTTGTTGGTGTGGTTAAAAGAACCGCAATGACTGAATCTGCTCTCGTCCCACAGAGCGAATCTTCAGTGGAAAGTTCCCCAGAGGTCAGCCGAAAACCCAGCGTGCAAGAGGTGAGCGACGCGAGGCCATGGCTGCAATTGTAGTTGTATGTATAACGTAACTACAATTTGGCATTCTTCAACGTTGCGCCATCTTGTTGGTTTTGAAATATATCATGTTATTTTAACAAAAAGGTTCTTACCTGTTTGAGTGTTGTTGCACACGGTGTTCTATGCAGTCCCCTGACTGACCCCTCCTTCCTCTCCCAGGCCGATCGTCCTCCTTCGTTGGCCTCCTCTCCGTGCGTCAGGGCTCCCAGCACAGACGGCCCCCCGACAGAAGCCACAGCGACGGTTCCCGACAGCCCGCAGCCCCCGGCGGCCGAGCCCATGGACTGTGGGGAGGGCCGCGCAGACGCTGCTGTTGTCGAGGGGAGCAACGAGGCTTCCTCATCCGCAGAAACGTGTGCGTCCTCTTTCCCCGGCTGGATAAAAAGCCCCGAAAGAGGCCCGACTGGACCAGCTGGCCTGAACTTCTCCCCAGTCAACTCCAACTTAAGGGACCTCACCCCCTCCCACACCCTGGAGCCCTTGGTGGCCCCCTTCAGGCCTGAGGCCGCAGCTGGGGCCGCCGCGGTGGGCACGGGGCCGCTGGTCGTCTCTCAGCCCCCCTTCCCCGAAGGCCAGGGGCCGCTCTTTTACCCCTGCCCCGAGGAGGCGAGCTCCTTGGGCTTCCCGCGCTCGCTGAACGGGGACGGCTCCGGCGAGGGGGGAGGGTCAGCGCAGAATCCCCCGCAGAAGAAAAAGGTGAGCGAGCAGTGCTACTTCACACTTCTGCCTCTCAATCCTCTTAACCGGGGATAGTTTTATATTCTTTATTATATATATTTTTTTAAATTTTAGTAGCGGCACATGAAGCCTCATCGCCTCGGCCTGTTTTCCATCTTAAAACAGAGACGCAGTGGCCTCGTACAGCTGCCCTCTGCTGCCCTCTGCTGCCCTCTGCTGGTTTAACACACAACACGCGCGTTGTTGTCATTGTTGTTGACTGACATTGACGCCGTGGTTTCTTCCCAGGTGTCCCTGCTGGAGTACAGGAAGCGTCAGCGCGAAGCCCGGCGCAGCGGCTCCAAGGCCGAGTGCGGCTCCCCCGTGTCCGCCGCGCTTCCTTTAACGGTGGACGCCTTCGCCGCTGCGTTAGAGACCACGAGTGAAGCGCCTCTGCCTCCCGCTCCCCCTCCTCCGTGCACCACCAACCCCGCCACCAGCAGCACCAGCACCACAGTGAAAGAGCCCCCGACGAGTGAGGAGGTCGAGGTGCCAGTGGAGAAAGGAGAGAAGGAAGGAGGAGAGGGACAGTGGTACGTTTCAGAAGTACAGCCAAATACTTGCATAATAATAATAATTTGTTCATTTAATTATTTAGGCACTCAAAGGGTCCTAGATTGTTCCCTCCCACCGTGTACTAGGAATGAGGCTGATCCTTGGTGTATTCTATAATTATTTATTTAGGACGTCATCCACTTCTGTGGAGCAGGCCCGAGAACGCAGCTACCACCGAGTGCTGCTGCTCAGCAAAGACAAGGACGCGGGTGAGAAGAGAATATTTTGAGCTTTTGTGGGGGAGGGGGGGACTAAAAGGTGTAAGTTTACGTGAAACTGTTTTCCTTTTCTCCAGATGGTGAGACGGAAGGTGGAGATACACCTGCGCTGAGGGAGTGCCCTTCTCCGAGTCTTCAAAATACGCCGACCCACACGGTAGGTTGAGGTGACCCCCCCCCCCCCCCCCCCCGCAGGGCGGGCGTTACCCCACTCGGCTAGTTTTTTTCGACCTCTTTTTGACCCTCTCGCCGTCCTCCTTCCCTCCTCGCAGCCCTGCTCTCCCGGTCCCGTGGCCCTGCCTCCCGGTCGGCCAGCGAAGGAGGAGGACGCCGAAGGCCAGCTGCCGACCAAGCCGGCGGGTCCCAAGCCGCCCCCCCTGACTCCCACCAAGCTGCACCCGGCCCCGTTGCCCTCCTCGCCGGTCCACTACGCCGGACCCTCCCTCCTGCACTCCCCCAAGCCTCAGGGCTCTCCCTACCGCGGCCAGAGGGCGCTGTTCTCCACTCCGCCTCAAGCCCAGCCCCCGGCGCAGACTACGACCGGCCCCGCCGCTTTCCCTCAGTACAACGCGCAGAGTGACCCGCCCCCTCCTCCGCCTCCTCCACCGCCCCCCCCGGCTTCGGCGGCGTATTTTCCCAGCCAGAGCCCCTCGCCCGCCGGACCTTTCTCTGGGTTTAAGCCTGCCGTCGTCCCCCCTTACCCGCCTGGTTCTCAAACTCTGATGCAGACTATTCCCCACGGTGTGCATTACCAGAGCTCCGCGGCGCCGCCCCCTCCTCCGCCCCCCCACCTGATGTCGGGCCCCACCCTGCTGCACGTCAACCTGCAGCCTTCTCCCATCCAGCAGCACCAGCTCATGCTGACCACCGCCGCCCCTCCTCCTCCCCCCCCTCCTCCCTCGCAGGGCCAGACCCTCCAGCAGCAGCCTCCCGCCGGCAGCGCCTTGTTGTCACTGACCCCTCCCCCGCCGCCTCCCCCGCCTCCCCCCGCGCCCTCGACCAACGCCCAGATGCAGCCCCACCACTTTCAGAACTTGGGGGCTTTTCAGCCGGCGTTGCTGCACCCGGGCGCCGCCGCCAACCCTTCAGTGCCCCCATCGACCTACCCCCCATCCCTTCAGCAGACCGGACTGCCCCCACCTCCCCCTCCACCCCCCCAACAGACTCAACAGGCCCAGGCCGCTGCCTCCCCTCGTGGCGCTCCTGCGTCCTCGACCCCCTTCCACAGCTCGGGGTACCTGAGCACAGGGTGGCACTGACGACCCCCCCCCCACCCCCCCTGAGAACTTGGTCATCGAGGGGCGTGTATCATAAGCTGTAAATATGTTTTCTATGTACCTGAACACATGGCCAGTGGGAAAACAGCTGATTGTGGGATAAAAGGACACTTTTTAACAATACAAACAAAACAAGGACAGTGAAGAACTCTGATAAAAAGGAAGAAGGACGAAGCCCCCGGTGCTGCCCCCCCCCCCTCTGGCCTCCGTTTCTTTTTATATATCTTTCCTGTGATGGAGGGGAAAGTCCTTTGCTCTGTGTCTTGTTTGGACCCCCGTTGCAAGCCCCCCCCCCGCACTTTGTTTATCAACGGACATTCCAGCCTAAACCCCCCCCTCCCCCTCTTCCATCCTCCTTCATCCTCCTCTTCCTCCTGTGTCAGTTACTCGTTTTTACTTCCTCTCGTCTGTTGTCAGCTCTCTACACATTAGTTATTTGTTATAACCTAGTTCCTCACTATAGCAAAGAGAAAGCTTTTTGTACAGAGAAAAAAAAACACTTATTTTTTTTATTCCTCTGTCGAACAACAAATATCTGTTCACCGCTGCAGATTCAGAAAAGACCCGTTTCTAGAAAGCCTGCCGCTCCATCCTGGGAGGCTGCACTTGAGTCTGTGTGTTACGGTGTGTGTGTGTGAGAGGATGGTTGCTTAAAGGGTGTGTGTGTGTGTGTGTGTGTGTGTTGTAATGAGTGCTTGTAGTCTTCTGAGGTAGGCAGAGTGGTCTCGCCCACATGTAGGACGTTAGCGGTTTATTTTTGAATATCAATGGTTATTTGTAGAAAGTGTAATTTAATGTATAGGTGGTTACTCCAGCTTTCACCAGAAACGAGTTGTAAATATTTTCTTTTTTTTCTTCTTTTCTATGCTTGTACAATTGGCTTGAAATTTTTTTGAAATATGGTTGTAAATACGAACGCTCTTCTTGGCAAAGCTGAATGTTTCTGTGACTGTAGCATTATTTTTATTTGATTTCTTTCCCTCTCTGGACTTTTCGACTTGTCTCCGTTTTTTGTTTTTTATTATTTGTGTGAGTGTATGTTTGTGTGGAGGGCAGAGACTCACAGACACAGCACTGTTCGGCTATTTTCATGGTTCATTATAATAAATCACTGTAATGACAGTTCTATACAACTTGTTGTGTTGTGCGTCTCTGGGAACATTTTGATGAATCTCCGCTCGGCGTCTTCAGGAGAGAAGACGGGGAACCAAACCTTTTGCAAAGATCTAGACGGGACTTCAGGCCACAGTGGATACAGCTGATGTCCACACTATTAGTATGCTATGACCTTTAATTCACTATTTTTTTTAAGTCATAATATTGAATGTCAGAAAGTTGTGCTATAGTCTTTTACATTTTTTTCTTCATAAAATGGTCACAATATGGCTTTAAAAAATTGACCGAACTGTTTCATAGGCTAGTAAGTGTGGCACGGGCCGATGGTTCTGAATAACGCTGTCAATCCACTTATCTTGCAGAAGGGACACATTGAAATCGATACCATCCTCCAGACGCTGCATGCAAGCTGCTGGACAGGAAGGTAGGTGGACAAGTTACAGTTAAGTGTTATTTATTCAATATTTTAAAAATAATGAACCTTTTAAAACAAGTGCACACATTCCCCAGTAAATGTGCTCAATTCTTTATTACATCTGACACTTTGAATCCACTTCTAAGTTCCATCAGATCACACCTAATGTAGAAAAGGGTTCAACACGTTGTCATCATCTTGACACACGATGCTACCTGCTTCTCACGCCTCGGCTTTAGGAATGCTTAAGTAATGTCTTTATTTTAACTGAACAGGCAGAATATCAAAGGAGCGTCACACTTGTACACCGCAAATCCACATACAGCTAAAACAGATTATTTGACTTCGATTTATATTCTTCTATTAGGGACATGTTTTGCAAAGTTGTCAACAGCAAAACGTCTATTCACAACATTTGAATCCATCACATCAAACATTCAACTGTAACAAAACGGTGCTGTCGGGTCAAAGGTCAAACCAGCATCCTTTGCAGGGAGTTTGTTGTGACCTTGTTTGACCTCAAGTCTTTTTTTTTAAGTCCGTATCTGTTCAAAGTCTGGATCCATTGTGTGTGTGTGTGTGTGTGCGTGTGCGTGTGCGTGTGCGTGTCCTGGAGAGGGAGACTATTTTACACGTGGGGAGCGTCCAGAGAGGCGAAGCGGCGTCTTGGGCTCCGCCCGAGGTTTTGCGACCTCCTTCCAGGCCTCCTCAAGCTCCACCACGAGAGGGAAGTGACGTCACGTCCTGCCGGGTGAGACGGATCTCATTAAATCTGCCGAAATTAACTTTATTTTTTTTTACTGATTGCTGCTGTTTTCTTTATAGTTATATTGATTGCTTAAGGGACATGCCGTTGCAGTATTTACTTTGTAATCAGCACTCGGGGCCTTTTCCACCTCCTGGTATGCAACCAAGCTTTGTTCAAACTCAAAGAACTCTTTAAAAGTCTAGCGAAAATCCAAAAACATTTTCAGTTTGATTGTTGCTTATTTGGTCATTAAATGTAAATATAAAGCAGGACATTGAAATGTGTCTAATGGCAACAAAATGAAGACATTTCCTTCTATTTCCACAGAGGTACAGTGGTAGTAACTTCTTCTCGACGTTATAAACAATACTAAACTCAAATATGATCCTGACCTGTGAATCTGCGACTGCTTTACCATAAACAGGCCTTATATGGCCTTATTGCCGCTCTCTGTGGGGGGAGAAAAAGAGAGAGGTCAGTTCAACACTGGGAGGATGCACAGCAAGTGTGCCATCTTTTTGACCAGCAGGTGGCAGTAGTACACATCGTTTAAACCCCCTTTCTGGAAACATGTCACTATCCATCCTCCTGACGACCAAAAAAATCCCTCGTCCTACTCAAACCTCCTGCTCTGTTTGATGAACGTCCCGCCTCCTTCCTCCTGCAGAAATATCTCGGCGCAAACGGTGGCACGCAGGTGGTGTGTAACATCCGGCTAATATGTGAAACGTGATGAACTGGTGCGTGGGAAATTATCCAAACGTGAAATGAGGTTTCGGTACTGCACTGCGCTCTAACGTAGAGGCCAATTGCGCTTTTATTTTGTTGTTGTGTACCAAACCCTCCCCGGCGAAGTGCTCCATGAGGAGTACTTCTTCTACTCTGGTGCTTCCACTTTGACCTGCTAAAGAGGAACAAACGTAACAAGAGTCTCGTCAGTTTTTCGAGTTGTGTCAAAACTACGGCTGAAACAACAAGCTGATGAATCTTTGTGTGTGTGTGTGTGTATATATATATATATATATATATATATAAAAAATATAATCTACATGGTAGTTCAATCAAAGAGAAACGCTCCCCTCACATTGATCTGGACTATTAAGAGTGGTAAAAGTATCCATTATTTAACGGATAAGGAAGGTGCTCGATCCGAAAACTTACTGTCTCCCAGGAGCTCCTCGGCCATCAGGCCGTCCTGACGGTTCCCCAGGACGAAGGCCAGGAAGGAGAGGATGAGGGCGTCCAGGATGCCCATGATGGCCAGGATGTAGGCCCAGCGCACCGAGCACGCCCCCAGCGTGTACTTGTCCGTCTGCTCGCCGCACATCCGCTTCACCTCGTCGCTGTCCCAGCCGTCTGGGTAGATCATGCAGCCCAGAATCAGACAGGTGCCTGCGTGGAGGAGGAGACGGGGTTTCAGAG
This sequence comes from Apeltes quadracus, assembly GCA_021346845.1. NCBI lineage: Eukaryota > Metazoa > Chordata > Actinopteri > Perciformes > Gasterosteidae > Apeltes > Apeltes quadracus. Next base: position 10,677,143 of record CM037915.1, on the reverse strand, counting down.
GTTTCAATACCAGTCGTAATGGAAAAGCTTCCTTTTACGCAGTCAGAAGGACGACCTGTCTGGGTCGCGTCAGCTTTTTCTGCAGGCCGCGACTTAAACGATGTACCGATCGAAGCTGGGACGAGCTGCCGTGATAATGCTAACTACCGGTGTCGATGTAGAAGCACTCTAATCCATATCCTCTCGACTACATTTCTCAGAAGGCACAGAGTCCATAGACCTTCCTGCAGCCCTCCTGAGTTTGGAGATCAATGCTCTCGGAGCAAGAGGGGGGAAAACTCTGGCTCTGACCTTAAATCCAAGGCTTATTCGTAATATAGAATTTAATTTAAATTTCTGACTCTTCTTTAGTGTTCACTAAACACTAAACTTGTATTACTGGGGGCTTAATTTTATTCACATGAGAGGATTTAGTACAGCGCTCTCTTTCCTGCAAACAACCTGCTCCTGCCGGCAGCTGTAATATTAATAGAATCATCTGAATGCCTTAAAATGTACTGAATTTAATTTTGTACCTGCTGCGCACGTTATTTCCCGTTGCAACATAAACTGTTTCTAGCTTCTACATTCAGCAGCAACAACACTGGGCTTCAGCCTCCTGCTTCATCTGCACGCAACCGCTTCCACTGCCAACGGGAGAAACTGGGAAGCAGCTCTTCTTCAACACGTTCAGACGATGAAAAGGGCCAACAGAGAAATAAAGAAAGGAAAGAAAGCTCACAGGAGCCACACTTCAAAGACCGACTAAGGTAGTTAGCAAGTTAGGATTCTTTTAAGACTCCTCTCAGCACGCCGCAGACACAAAGCGCTCCTATTCTAGTCAAAATCTGCATGAAAGTTATTTTGATAATGCTCCCGGGCGAAGGTATTGTTCCCCTCCTTCAGATGCCCCCCCTTCATCCCCCCCCCCCCCTCTGCTGCATTGAAGTACACAGGAGACGACTTCAGAAGTTGCATCAGTCTCCTTTTGAGGTCGCTCAGTGTTCAAAACCAGCTTTCCTCCAAAGCCTCCTGCCGGGTGGAAGCCGATCGGCTGTAGGACGGATGAGGGAGATGCTGCGTCGCCGTGGCGATGGATGAGCGCCAGAGCAGCGGCACCACCTCGGTGCCCTGGTGTGAATTCAAAACCCTGACACGTTTGAAGCGGGCCGACGCACGAGGAATGAAACGAGAGTTTATCTCCGAGTACGAGGCCAACGTGGTCAGATCCTCGTGTCCGTGCAGTGCTCTCTCTTCTCTTCGCCTCCTCAGATGTTGGTGACGGCTCTGAATCTTTATGGCTGTCCTTATTTTCTCTCAGTCTGAAGTGGAGCCGAGGGGATCGCTGCAGCAGTGGTGGAGGGTGCATCTCCCCCTATTTGTCTTTTCTCTCAAGCTGTGTCTTCTCGCTGCCTTCGTGTGGCACTGATGATGATGATGATGATGATGTGAGGGTCGGAAAAAAAAAATGCAGAGAAAAACCCATCAAGCACCAAAAGAGAGAAGCAAGCTGAAAAATAGCAAGCCTTTGGCCTTTACTGGCTGTACTTCAGTAAAAGATGTTGCCACGGTGACACGGACGCCAGGACCAAAGCCCTCATCTCGCCGCTCGTCCTGCAGCTGTGATGTTTGACCATCTCCTGACCGGCCCTCTCTGACCACGACGGCCATCGGTTGGCTTCGGGGAGCGGCCAAACCGCCTTGAATCCGTGCCGGTTGCCGTGGAGACACATTAAACCTCCTCGGCCAGGCGCGCATCAGCTCCCACATCGTCTCCTCTCTCGCTCCGCCCGGCTGCTCCTTAATGACCCGGCAGCACGCATTCTGCGATGTCTCAGATGGTGAGAGCGTCAGGATGGCGTTTCCATGGCAACCGGCGAAGCTCGGAGGGAGGAAGAGCATTAGCGGCTGCGAACTGTATAGGAACAACAAACGTGCCCTCTCTGCACACTCGCTTTCTCGGCGTCCGGGACTATTTTAGCCGTGACCTTCAAGACAGGAAAACGGCCTTCATACCAGAAGCACCTGTTAACGCCACAAGGTCACACCTGAGTAAACGCCTCACTTGAGTTGTGTTCGCCTGCTCCTCCGGTTTGATGAAAGGGGGTCGCTCTGGAGCGTTTTGATGCTCGATCCCCATTTGTATTCCACGTCTGCCCCCGGTTTTCACCAAGCTTTCTTTGATTCAGTCCCCCTCCCCTCCCCTCTCCTCCCCCCGCCGGTACGTTTCCCAATGTTTCACCTTGATAGTGTTTTCCACGCCGCAGGGTGCGGCGACTCCACGCTGCGCGGCGCCATACGCCTGTCGCGATCGCTGATTGGATCACCGGTTCCTGCGACCCGTCGGTCCCACCCAGAGGTCATTTCGGCAGGTAACAGTTTCCCAATGCAGCACTGAAATCTTCTGAGACGCAGTAACGGAGTAAAACATCCTGGATGTCCCGTCCGTGTTTATGGTAACACGCTGGAGTCGTCAAACCGCCTCCTCGTGCAGGATGAGGGGATTGATTGATTGAGGGTGGAATGTTGGAAATAAGATGTAATGGATCCTCTTTAGCCCCGCAGAGATGACTAGGCAAGCGGACGCGTGGGCTATAAAGTGGATATTATGGATACGGGATGGAATAAACAGCTCAGGAAGGAGGCAACATCCACCTTAAGTGCAACGTTTTACCCTCTTTGGTATTGGCCAAGCTGCAAAAATCTAATTTCTGCACTTTTTATATGTACCCGTTCAAGTCCTACTAAGCCGTCGTCAGCGTATTATAATAAAACCTCTTTCCATATCACGCAGTGTGGCAATGAGAAGAAGACTCAAAGTTACTTTCTCTTCCCTGTCACCAGAAATGAGTTTAAACACGTATAGTGTCTCTTCCATAAATCAAGGAGCCTCAGAGCATCATTCAGCATCAAACAATGTCAGCCAGGTGTCAAAACACAACCCGAGTGACGACGTCGGCGCCTCTGATGAACGCTGAACGCTGAATGAACGGAGCGAACATCAGTCAAACGCACCTCAATGAAGAAACACGGACAGTTCAGAACGGGTCACGGTGTCCTTGTCCCGCCGCCTCGCTCGGGAAGAGGGGGATAAATCAACTGCCTCCTCCACCCGGGCCCAGTGATCCAGACCATAACGCCGCCCCCCTCCCCCCCCCCCTCTCTCCCCTGATGAGAAGGGCTATAAAGCCCACAAACGTGCTGCGGAAGCAGAATCCTGTTTTAATCACTCAGCAAACATGATGCCTCGTCCTCCGCTTCACCCCCCCCCCCCTCTCTGCTCCAGCCTTTGCCCTCGGGTCGTAATTAAGGGGAGTTCAACCGGCTTCATCCGGGTACGTGGACACAAACGGATTGTTTGTATCTGTGTTGGTTCTCCAATGGCCTCCCAACTACACACTTCCGCCACGTCTCTTAAAAAGAAAAAATCCAGCCAGTTTTTTTTTCTTCCATCGCGGTGAAAAACAAACTGGTACCAAACCTGCTCGCCGTCTGTTAAACGTTACCTGCTGAAAGGCAGAAGGAAAAACACGAGTACTGTGTTCTCCTCTGGGACGAGCTTACGCTCCTCGAGATGATCACTCTCCCCTGCTGGGGGGAGGGGGGGAGGGGGAGGGAGATTCCTCACTCATTTCTTGAGCAGCGGGCGAGCTACTTAGTGACGCTCCCTCGGGGATACACGATACGACGCAGAGGAAAACAACACAAAGCCAGACGGAATGTCACACTAACTCCTCAATATTCTCCCGAAACCCGCTGCTGTTGGCTCTCCAGTAACTAGCACCTGGTTAGGTGTGTCATCAAACCCCCACCGCCTCCACCCGCCTCCACCCGCCCATCGTTTCGGGACATCCACCTCCTGGAAAGACCTCGTTATCTCCCCGTCAAGCCTCTTGTCTGCCAGCTGGACGCTCGGTCTAAAAGCGCAACGCGGCTGTGGGAGACGCCGACCGGGTTCCCGAGGAGGTTTCACCTTTTTGCTGCTGGGTGAGCGCCGTGGGACGGGCCATGTACCTCAACCGGGACCAAAATAATGAGCCCGAAGATGCAGAGCTGAGGAGAACTGCAGAGAATAATGACTGCACTCAATTTTAAAATGGAAAAAAACCCATTGATTGGAGCCGTTTTTAATCTTTGAGATGTTGTGCTAATGGCCTCCTCAGCACGGATCGTTCCATCTGTTGCCGTTATATAATGTGTTGTTTGTGTGTGTAAATGAACACCACTTCCGCTGCTGCTCGTGTCTTTGCAGACAACCTGAGCAGTGCGTCCATTTTGTGGAGCACAATTACAGTGGTTGGATTTTGGAGTTTTCATCCGTCAGGCCTCCTCCTCCTCCTCCTTCTCTTCGTCTCACGTGATCTCCATCGCTAACTAGTCCGCAATCAAAACCGTCAGTCGTCCCACTCGAGGCTCGAAATACACCAAAACCGGATCGGAGACACCGCGGTCGTGACCTCGGCCCCGTCTCTCCGATAGGAGACGCCTCAGGGCGGCAGGGCCTTCGCCGTCAAGGCGTCACGTGCGCGTTAATGCACAAAAGACTAAAGAGCGTCGTTGTGAAGCAGCACGAGGACAAAGCGGCTCGTTCGTTTTTCTTTGTCGTCACTTCGCTGCTTGTTTGTGTACTCGAAAGGGGGACACTGAGGCTGTGAGAGTCTTAGAGAGGGATCAGGGTCACGGATCGGCTACCGCCCCTTTAAAAAAAAAACTACCGTCAGCCAAAGGAGACGATCCACTTCCTTAATCCTCAGACTCCAAATTAGCCTTCTGCTTTGGCTGGTTCCCTCCGCATGCGTCAGCATCACTCCTTTCTGTTCACGCTTTGGCACGTATGCGATTACTTTGAATATAAGAAGATTACCAGCGTCCATTCACCGAGATAAAATAAAATGTGTCCTCTATAGGGCGGCTCGTTAGGATCAGATCAGCTGAGAGGTCAACAGAGGAAACCAAAGAAAATTAAAGAAGAAAATGTTTCATCTGAAAACATTCAGGTGGACACTCGTCTGCTAATGGCTTCTTTGTGTGTGTGTGTGTGTGTGTGTGTGCGTGTGTGTGTGTGTGGTCACGTTACATCGCTTTAAAGCCTCTAAGACTCTTCAGGTCCTTCGTTATACGTGTGAGAGGATGAAGTCATTAGCCCTCTGCCTGACCATCTCAGCTAAATGTTTCTGAGCTAATGTGGCTCGTTTACTTCGGATGCACAGGATTTCTATTGAGGGGCGAGATTAGTGATTTCAGCTATTTTTCTTTTAGGGGCCTGAGACAATCACAGGTTTAAGATTCATGGATATTTAGAGACTCCGATTGCTGCTCATGCAGAGGCACATGACGTGATTGGGAGTGGTGTTGCCGGAGTGTTTGGACTCTGACTCTGAGTCTTTGCGGCTGCAGAAAATGCAGAGCTGTTGGTGGCAGACAGGCGGCGTGCGGCGTCGCAGAGATCCAGATGGCCATCACGCCCCTGGAGGCCGTCTGGGTTATCGAGCACCAACGTGCACCCTGTTTGTATCATCACTTCCATTTAAATAAATAAATAAATATTTACTGACTAATGGATTCATTAGTGCCAAATGAAGCACTCGTTTATGATTGAATATACTTGTGTAGGAATAATGAGCCATTAGTAACCGTGAAGGTCTTTAGGTTGGCGGTCTCCAAAAATTGCTTTAAATTTATAAAAACATTTTTTTTGGAAAGTGTTTAACTTTACCATCGATTTGAACTCTGAGGGGATGAAACACTTCGCCTGATGAATAAAATCGCCTGTTTTTCTTTCTATGTGACAGGAAGACTCAGATGATTAAAAAGTGTTGTCTCTCTGCTTGGGCCAGCTGTGCATATTTCACATCTGCAAAGAAACAACTATACTACAGAGATTATTATCTTCTAAAACCGTCTTCATCCACCAGAAGGCAGAGCTCGTCAGATATCCTGGACCTCCCATCGCTTGGAGGAGAGGACGACCAACAGGGAACGAGACAAGAAGAAGGGAAGAACTCGAAGTGCCAGGACGTGCCGCTCGATGGGACTCTGATGGGGGCTCATCGCTCCGCCCGACTCTCACAGCAGCTGGAGTCGTGTTAGGCCTTCACATCTGGCCGACCGGCCCCCGGCGACCTCTACAATCTGATCAACGGCTGGTGCGCCGAGTGATTAGATTCCGCCCTGTCGTTTTCTGTTCACCGCGACTCCGGGACGGACGTGTTCGCCCCGGAGTCGGAATAAATATTAAGCCGCCGTGTGTTTCTGTGGTCAAAAATAGAAGCGCGCACTCTATGAATGTGATTATTATTATTATTATTATGGGGTGTGACGTTCAATTCCCGTTTGAGAACATGCTGCGTTTTTACAAGCAGGCATCCGTGGTGATGTGATGCAGGAGGATGTTCTACACACAACTCAGATTTATATGAGAATTACCAACCTAAAATTAAACGTGTGAATGGTTGCAGATTAAACCACAAAGACAAACCGAAGTGTAGTTCATAGGCGTCGGTTACTGCCGAGCAGCTCGGTCAGCAATCAGAGAGGTTACATTGAAAAATAATCTGTGTGATTTCAGATATCTTGGTAGAAAAGCCTCAACAATAAAAAAAAAATAATATTCGAAAAACAAGACAATGTGTTTTTTCATCCAAAGATTTGTTGTGTGCGTTTGTTGTGAAATTAAATATTTCTAAAATCAGAAATAAACCTCTGGTTTTGTTGCTCTAGATCCAATCTACCAAAGATTTACAGGGGAAAATGTCCAAGTTGATATCTGAGAAATAAAAGCTGCAGCAGTTATTGGAAAATATCGTTTTGGATGGAAATGAACCTCTTCTACTGTTCTTCTCCCTCCGTCAATGCTGGAACTACAACAGAATAAATGAGGGCAGAAATAATGAGTCAGCAACACACTACGTGTCTCTTTGATCAGTTTGTCTTTTCCATTTAATGTGCTCTTACATCTAAAAGTCTCACGACTAAAAGACAGGTGTTTGTAGTCGAGGGTTTGTTGAGATTTAATAATGACAGCCGAGGTTTTCTGGATCTACTTTGTAATATGTCGCGTTTCGGGGATCTAATCTGTGACACCTCTGAAGGTTCGTTTGTCCATAGTGATGTGAGGAAATCACACATTCACACCATGTGTATTAAAACCTCGGTCCAGACCTGGCATCATTTTCAGGAGTTTGTAGAAATAAAATGTGCCTTTTCATTATTTAACAGGACATTTCTATCTGATGTTTTACATTCCCCCAAGACTTTCCTGCACCTACACTTATGCATAATTGCATAACGTATACTATTGCATAAAATGCATTAAGGCTGTGATAACAGAAATGTTTGAAATGGAAGTTAAATAAAAAAAAACTGAATAAAAGCTATGAAATTCGGCCCATTTGAACAATTTCCAGTGAATACTCGTTTGAGCGGAAAGTAATGTTTTCTATCGGACCTTCACAAGCAGCAGGACATCTGGATCCTTACAGACCGCCTGCAGGAGCACTTCTCGTGGATGTTATTCTCATTGGATTGTGTTCCACTGAAACCAGCGGAGTCCCCTACCTGCAGCCAGCTGCATCCAGCCGCAGATCTTGTACACGGTGCCGGTGCTGCAGAAGAAGAAGAGCGCGAAGCAGCCGATGCAGGAGACCACCAGCGCCATGGACGCGCCGATGAAGACGGAGGCGGCCTTGAACGCCCCGGAGGGGATGGTGCTGAACTCGGTGAAGCTGCCCCGGCAGGTCAGGTCCCGGGACAGCCCGTTCCCGATGCAGTAGTGGAACAGACCGAAGTAGCCCGCCTGCGGGGTGTCCATGCCGTCCCCGATCCAGTACGGCTGGATGAAGCACACCACGTTGACGATGGCGAAGAGGATGGTGAAGATGGCCCAGAGGACGCCGATGGCGCGGGAGTTCCGCACGTAGTTGGTCTGGTAGATCTTGGCAGCCTCGGAGGCGGGCAGCATGGTGGTGGTCGTGCCGGCGGCCCCGGGGATCATCCCTTCGGTCTGGGTGAAGGTGGGGTCCGCGGGGCGGGGGCCGGGGGGATCGAGGGACCTGCGCCTCAGCAAACTAACATCCGCCGCATCTGATCCGTGCAACAAAAAAAAGAAGCGAAAAAGCTCAACGTTCTGCAGAACTTCGTCGCTGTTTTGAGATTTGATGAGATTATTTTTTTTAATACTTTTTTTTCAGTCACAGCATCGCTGCGCTCTCGTGTCCATGGCGAGACCGCAGATTGTGTTTATCACTCTCGCAAAAAGGAAACGGACGCTCCGAGATAAAAAATAAAAAAGCAACAGCTATATAATTCCATCCTTTTTACATTAGTCCTCACGTGCATTTCTAAATGTCGCTACCTGACTCGCGTCCACAGCCACCGAACGTTATTCCGAGGCGGAGGTTCAGCTCTGTGATTCACTGTGCGAGTCTGTGCTCGACGCCGACGGACCAACAACCAGCAGCTGAGATCCTGGAGTGAATTCGAGTAGGAGGACAGCCTTCGATACCACAGGGCCAGCCCACATCCCATAATCCCAGCCTGACGCATTATTGCAGCAACACGCGCGAAATATTAAACAGACACCCTGGTGTAATAAACAGCCCAAAACATTGGATCATGTTAGACCTGCATGATGTACTGTCCATGTATCTGCACGCTGAATAAAAAAGAACAATTATGAAAATGAGACTGAAATTTACATTATACAGCTCTCAGAAGACGTACCGTTAGCTGATCAGTGGTCGTGGAATTATAAAATAATGCTTATTTTTTACAAAATGTATTAAAGCGGTTGTTGAATGAAATAAATACATATAATACTGGTGCAGAAGACGCTTTTATATGCTTAATAAAATGATGATCGGTACCAGGATTTCCTCGATACATTTTTTTTCTTTAGAAAGACCACTAACTCCATTACCCATGACCCTTTGCTGCGGAATTTGTGATTGGCTAGTAAATAAACGGCGTCATTCAACGTAGTCTGAAGGCGCGCGGGAAACTGCCAAGAGCTGCTTTCCACCGCGTTGAAGTCGTGTCCGCATTTAACCGTTTATGGAAGGGAGGGTGTTTATGGTTTGCCACAGTGCCCCGTCACCTTCACGATGAATCATTTCCTTACGCTCTCCCGCTTTACACCGAGCGACGTCTGACGCGCGCTGTGACCGAACGACGGCCAACGGTCGCCGGGGGGGTGGGGGGGAGGGGTCACGGCGAACACCGACGCGTCACACCGGTGTTGCGGTTGGCAGTGCGACGCCCGGGGATGTCGGCGCTGCTGCAACATGGCGGATACGAGGAGGAGCGCCTGCGGAGGGTCTCCGGGCAGCTGCCCTGCAGAGACGTCCAGGCGGGCATGCTGCTGTCGCTCATGGGGCAGGTAGGTGACGTTAGGCCGGCGTTACGTCCTGTCGCCACCGGAAGAGTGGATGGAATAGCGGTTAGCTTCACTTAGCTAAGGTGTTTCGGGTACAAGCTCAACATTCTTGACCGTCCTTTCTGGTGCTGTTTTTTAGGAAGTGGCTGGATACATTTTCACTATTCTTTGTATGAGAATTCTCTGGAGAAGGTGTCGTTTGGGGTGTTATTGCTCATTGTTTAATGTCACATCTCGTTTCCTTCAGCCTCACCAGTACAGCTACCCCTCCATCTTCATCTACGGCCACCGGTCTTCCGGGAAGAGTCACGTGATGCATGTTTTGCTGAAGGAACTTGAGGTGAGGAAGCCATCAACAGTCGGCAAAAAAAAGTGTGCAGAGAGTATTCCATGCCAACTCTAGTTATAATGTTCAGCCCGTTATCTCTACGTCTTTTTAATACGTTGTTTTAATGCTATTGGATCACACCTAAAACAGGTTTCACAATGTATGACATAAAGTAACCAACTAAGGCTGCAAACAACTCCTTCATTGTAAATTTATTTAATCTGCAGGTCCTTCATAGTCCCAATTTCAGTCAAAGTCAAAATGAGACGCAGTGTGAAGACGTGCAATCGAGCTTCACAGATATGAATCCGGTTTGCCCCTGATGCTTCCTCCTCCTCGTCTCTGCAGCTGCCTCACGCCACAGTCAGCTGTGTCGAGTGTCTCTCCGCCACGGTGCTGTTTGAACAAGTCCTGCTCACCTTCTTCGGCGTTGACGCCGCCTCGCTGCTCCCCCGCAGTCCCTCCCTGTCTGACTTTGTCCGCGTCTACCGACAGCAGCGCTTCCAGTGTCCCGCCGAGCAGACGCGATACATCGTGAGTGTTGTGCACTTTACGGCCAAACAAAAGAAAAAAATCCCTCCTGCGACACCTCAAATCACTTGAATGTTCGTGTGGTTAGTGGAGGTAACATTTGCGGGTGGATGCTAAACATAAGCCCCAGATGCCTTGGTCTTAAGATGATTTAAGGTGATTCACTCAAAAAAAAAACGCTGTTCAAAACTTCTAGTTCATCGAAATGCGAATGTTGCAAAACAAGCTCAAAAGGACGTGCATACCTTTTCAGGTGATGGAAAAAGCCGAGCTTCTGAGAGACGCCGACGCCAACCTCCTCCCTGCCCTCCTGCGTCTTCAGGAATTGGTGAGAAAACGCCGCGAGGGCTTTGTGACATCGAACATTTTATGTTCGATGTCACAGATCATGGTGATGCAGATATTAACATTTTAAATAAATTGCTTCACTGTTATGCCCCCGTCATTGATGCAGCAGCCCCTCAAATGCTACGCTTCTCTTTCAGGTCAAGATGTGTTTCTAGATGATGACTCCAATGTTCCTTAATTGGAGATATTTGTGTTTTTATTTTAATTTTTTAAGTATAAAATAATCTTTTCCTGCAGAATAACAATTAAATGTTATCTTATGTTTTCCATTGAGTCAAGGAATGAAAGACACAATGTGCAATGTGTCTAACCGTGGGGATTACTCATTACTCTCCCTGTAAGCAGTTGTACAAAACAGCTGCTATAGCTTTTATGTATAAATGTATTTTTATCCTCCACCTCTTCAGGTTGAGGACAATGTCACCGTCATCCTGCTCAGTGAAATCGTCTGGGACAAGTTCAGACCCAACACCGGCTGTTTCGAGCCCCTTCTGCTCCATTTCCCAGACTACAGTAAAGGTATAGCGCTTCTCTCCCACACACACACACACACAAACACACACACACACACTAGATCAGCCAGTGTCGTGACGCTGCATAATGACGACAGACGCTTGGCGAATGTGAGATTTGTACCTGTGATTTTGTGCCGACACTTAAGGCGGAGACATTTTGCGTTGCATCAACACCACAGTACAAAGCAGTGAGAGTGATAATTGATATGCGAGAAGACTTCTTGTTTTTTGACTTGAGGGTTTTAATTTATTTTCAATTTTGTGCTTTTACTTTGTCCTTTTTTTTAAGGTGAGCTGCAGCAGGTTTTGTCCCAGGACAAACATCCCTCATACTCCGCTGAGTTTTACTCGGCCTACATCAACATCCTGCTGGGAGTCTTTTACTCCGTCTGTCGGGACCTCAGGGAGCTGCGCCACCTGGTCAGACACACACCCATAAGTCTGGAAGACTTTACATTGTCTTCATTTCTGGCATTTACTGATTTCTTTATTCTCTTTTTCAACTAGGCTGCCCTCAACTTTTCGAAGTTCTGCGAGCCGTTAGCCGAAGGAAAAGGTAAAGCACAACGAGGTCTAATATTTAAAGACCCCTGGTTTACCCTCTTCATGTGTGTTCATCAGAGGGATCGTTCTGTCACGCAGATCCCACTCAAACTGGAATTTCCCGTGTTTTGCTCAAACCTGTGTTTTTTCTGCACAGTTCAGGATGCACTAGTCAAAGAATCGCTGCTCTTGGAGCTTTTTTTTTTCTTCCCTGTCTGGATGTTTAGGCGCCATGACAACCTCCTCTACAGCTTTGGCGTTGACGTCTCATTATTTGATCCATTGTTTTCCCTCCTTTCTCTGTTTTACGCTCTTTCTTAATGTTGCTTCAGTGAAAGAGACGGACACACACAAGCTGTGGAGAAACATTGAGCCTCATCTGAAGAAAGCCATGCGGACCGTCTACCTGCGAGAGGTGTCCAGGTCCGTCGACTCACTCGGTGCTTTGAGTTATTCCGATTGTCCTCGGGAGAACGGACGCATGGAGCCCGGGTTCATTCTGATCACCAAGTCTTCCCTTGTTCAGTCTTCAGTGGGAGCAGATGCAGCAAATGGAGGAGAAGGATACCGGAGCCGTGAGAGGTACCAACGCGCACCGAGGAGCGACGAGAGACGCCCGGTTCTCATACGAAAACATTTTTCACAGCTCTCCATCGGTTGTTTGTTTAGTTTTTCCGATTGTTTGCGTTCATTTCCCGTCAGGTTTGTCTGCTCACACTCACGTTGAGCTGCCTTATTACTCCAAGTTCCTGTTGATTGCCGCCTACCTGGCGTCGTACAACCCAGCCCGCACGGATAAGCGCTTCTTTCTGAAGGTACGGGAGTTTTACCCCATCAGGTGTTACACTGATTTAAACTCGTGTTTGTGCGAATGAATGCGTTTTGATGTCCCTCCGTTTCCCTCCTGACAGCACCACGGTAAAATACGAAAAACCAACTTCCTGAAGAAAAATGAAAAGGTCAACATCTCCACAGGATTTAGCCGCACGTTTCAGCTTCAGCCTGTTTAAATAACATCAGTATAATTTGTCAACGCGTTTTCCCCAGACGAGTAACCATCTGCTGGGCCCGAAGCCGTTCCCTCTGGACCGCCTGCTCGCCATTTTCTACAGCGTGGTGGACAGCCGAGTGGCCCCCACGGCCAGCATCTTCTCCCAGGTCAGTCGGCCGTCAGGTTGCGTAATGCTTTACCTTATTTCACGAAACGGTGCAGAGATGGGCAATTAACGGGGGGAAGAAACCTACACGAGGCTCCTCAGACTCATTAGACAGAACTTTCTTGTCACATTGTGACACATTTGATTCTTTTTTTTTTTCTTCAGATCTCCTCCCTGGTGACCTTGCAGCTCTTGACTCAGGTCAGTCACGACGACCAGCTTGACGCCCCCAAGTACAAATGTGCCGTTTCTATGGACTTCATCTGCGCCATCTCCAGGTGTGTGTGTGTGTGTGTGTGTGTGTGCGCGCTTGTTAATGGAATAGAAAGTAGAATAATTCAAGTAAATTAACCTTTTTTTTTGGTGAAGTGTTCTTCTCAAAGAGAATGTGTTTTTGTGTGGTTCCTCTTCCAGGACGGTGAATTTTGAGATTGTCCAGTACCTTTATGACTTCCTGTGAGCCAGCCGAGAACAAAGGAGACGACGCGCACGGGCCGCAAGACAAAAGGGTTGTTTATGTATTAGGAGGAAGCGCTCAGACTAATGGAAGGAACTTCTTTGGAGGAACGTTCATCCGATCGTGTCGCTGCCCCCCTGTGGTCGGTGAACGAGCTTCTCTTTTCTTGTCTCTTACGACCGGACGTTGTGCATATTTTTTATTTGCATAAAATAAACGCCATATTGGCAATTTCACTCACTGATTTTGGTATTTTTCGCTACTGTTACATTTGTTGTTTTTTGAGGAGTCACTTGAAAGCATTTTTTTTATTAAGTTGACAAGTTATAACCAAGCTTCATAATACGATTCATCCTGCATGGGAGAAAAAAAAGATGAATATGATTCAGGTTCGTCATCGTCTTTGCTCAAAGGGAAGAATTTGTTGCTGTGATGTGTGACCATCGTTAGGATAGTGACACTGCAATGGAGGCAATAAAGGAGATTTGTTGTGTAAAAACAATACGTTGCTCAGGTTTACCTCCTCAGTTTGACACTTTAACCCACTAGTTGGTGTTTTTAAGGAGTATTTTATAAATGGTGAACCTCCAGCACGCTTTATATCAGTACATTTAACTCCAGGTACAAGTGGAGCTTAGTAAGAAAAAGCTATTTAAATCTTTATAGCAGGAAAACATTCAGTCAATGAAACACAACTACAAGACTTTTCTTTCTACTTTATTTTAAACTTAAAAAAGGTCAATCTAAGTTCTTAAGAAGGTAAATCGACACACATGTCAGTCAGGCCAGGACATGTAAAAAGAGATTAAAGTATTTTGATGCAGATGCAGAAAAAAGCAAGGGGTGTGTGTTTTATGCGTAGCGCCATGGTGGCCTCAGAAGAGCTCAACCCCGATAAGCAAAACCAGTTCACAGCATATAAAGTGCACGTGTGTCAGTGTTTGCAGTCCTTCAGTCTATAAATGACCTCTTACCCAGAGGCCCCCGGGGTTACGCGGCGAAGGAGGGCAACGTGGCGTGTGACCGGGGGGGTGGGGCCTAAACGCTGTGCCTCCTGTTGTCGATCATTGTCACGATGTGGCTGAGGTCCAGACTCTTTATCATCACCTCCATGAAATCTTCGTCACTGCGGGCGCCGGCCACAAACTCATCCAAGGAAAGCTCCCCTGTCAGAGGGGGGGGGGGGGGGGTTAAGTGCATTTCATTACATATGTTGAAAAAGCCGTATTTTAAGGCTTTAAGGGGAGGTGGGTTGGTAGAGTGCTGGTTGGGATTCCAGCCTGCAGCTGATGAAGTTTCTAAACCGCCTCGATGGATCCCACCCGAACTCCGGCTGAGCAAACTCACCGTCTCCGTTTATATCGATCCGGTCGAACACCCGGTTGGTGAAGTCCTCGGCGGAGGTGTCCTGACTTTCGTTCCCGTTGATGGCGCGGATGGCCTGGCGGCAACAAGAGCACGACGATCACTTTTTCGAGGCCTCTGGCCCACGTGTTTGTCCGTTTTTCTTCCCGCGCTCGAGCACGTTGCCTCACCTTGATGATGTTGAGCAGCTCGTGGCGGTCGATGCAGCCGTTGCCGTCCACGTCGTAGAGTTTGAAGTACCAGCGCAGCTTGTGCTCCATCTTTCCCCGCATCACCAGGCTGAGAGCCGCCACGTACTCCATGAAGTCGATGTAGCCGTCCTGCGGACGCCAGAGGAAACGACGAGCTCGGCATTAAAGCAGTTGTCTCACCGATAATCTCTGTTTAAATCACGCAGAGATTTTGTAACTGCCCTTTGTGAGCTCAGGGGAGGGAGGAGGGTGGGGGGGTTAAATAAAGCTCCCCACAGAGACTTAATTAAAGTGATCTGAAGATGTTGCTCGGACGACACTGCTTTGTGCTGATGTTTTTAAATTGTTTAGCTTTTAACGATTGATTAATAGATTAGTTGGTCAATGTGTTTGCTACATTGGTTTTCTTACCATTTTTAACATACAAAAAAGAACAATTGAAATAAATACCTGCCTGATGCTCAATATTAATTTTAAAAAAAAGTCAAGAAAACTTTTTGAGAAGTTAACACTTAAATTGTCTTTGGTCAAAAAGGTGTATACGTTCACTACGGGGTTGATTTGCTGTGATTGATTTTCTTGATGGTTCATTCAAAGGAAGCGCGAACCCTCTCTGCAGTCAAAGTACGAACCCTCCCAAATTAAACAGAATGAAGAAAAAACAAAATCCTCACCTTGTTCATGTCGAACGTGCGGAACATCTGCTCTATGTAGGCGTTGGCCTCCGGGTCCAACCCGCGCAGCCCGAAGAACTGCTTGAACTCGTGCAGGGTGAGCTGACCCGAGGGGCACTCGGTCATGAACTTCTTGTACCAGAGGTGCATCTCCACCGCCTGCAGGTCGTCCACGGTGCTTCCCGTCGAGTTCCCCATCTCTCTGTGTGTGTGTGTGTGTGTGTGTGTGTGTGAGACACCACTCGAGTGAACTCCGCTGGATGTTTTTTTTCGATTCTCTTACCCACAAAACTGCTCCGCCCGATTGGTCTACTGCGAGGCCGGGGGGTTATCCCTCTTCACAGTCACACAACAAGGGGAACTTAAGGGTAAGAGGAGCAGCCGGGCCTGTGGGGCGGCCTTTTGTAGCCGCCTGTGTTTTCGCCGGTGGGGGCGGGGGGGGGGGGGGGGTGAGGCGGCGCCCTGCCTCTGCGCGTGTTTCCACCTTGGGTTTAATCGCCGTCTGTAATCCGAAGGCCGAACATGCAGATCATCAGCATAATCGCCTCTTTTGAAAAGGGCAGGTTGGCTGGCTCATCTCCGTCCCTCCCCCCCGTGAGAACTGCTGACAAACGCAACGCGCCCCCCCCCTCGGGGACATCCATCGCTTGAATAACAATCTTTAGGTCGAGGCCTGAACCGTGGATTTGTTCTGTAACTGAAAGAAAGATTGCAAAACTATTCCGTAGAGGCTTTTATTTGATATCAAGAGTACGCAATGCTGACAACGACTCCAAAACACGACAGTTTGAGTTACAGAAATGAATATAAAAAACAAGCAGGACGATTTTTGATCTGTGTTGATTCAACAAGCAAGAAAAATGCAACAAATGTCAAAAAGCTTTCGTACAAAATTTTTCCTCTCTTCATAAATCCTGTTTTAGTGGTATTTAGAAGCAATAAGTGTGATTTGTGTTTCAACAGTGTAAGTTAACGACTTGTATTTTAAGTCGACATTAGTGCTTAAACTACAGCCGTAACATGCAAACGACATAAACAAATGTATAAATAAAATAGTAAAAAAACAATGACTCCATTAGTAAATGCATTTTAAATTTCACTTTTCATGAACTCGCACGAGTTGCATCTAGAATGCATTCTCAGCAGGAACGTCGGGTCACATTCTGTCAATACAACTTTCGAAAAAGAAGTAAAAGTTTCAGATAATCGCAGGAAATGCTTATGGTTTCACTATTAAAATTAAAAAAAGAACGGCTAGTTTGCCAAAAAACAACATATGTTGCAGTGTTTGGTTCAGACAGGCACAGATGAAGACAAATAAATCTTGCTCTGCTGTATCACAATAATGTAACAGGGAAAGGACATACAGTATATACGCCTAACATGCCACTTCAGTTTGCATTACCCTGTGATAGAGTAATAAAGTAATAAAGAAGAACTTTTCTGGACAATAACAAACATAGAATACACGTGTAACCACATGTAACATTGTAACACAAGTAAGACTATATAAAGATATAGAGCTATGTTTAAAGAGCCTCAAAAAGTAAAAAGCTCTCTTTTCCTAACTTTGGTAAGGCCTCATTATCCTTCTTCATACTTCCAAATGTTCACCTCTTCATTTTCAGTTGCCCTGTTTGCAGTTGTCTGAATTTGTCTTCGTGTCCGACGCGTCGGAGCTCTTGCAGGCCTCCCGGGCACCACCGGCGACGCCGTACCTCCTCCCCCCGGGCATGTGTCTGTAGATGGAGTCAAACACTGACACCGTGCAGCGGGCAAACAGGGTGGTCCACTTCAAAGCGCCCACGATCCACTGCACGGAGCGCCCCGCGAAGGCCACAACCACTGCGGTGTAGTGCACCAGCAGCAGCAGACTCCTCCCTAGCTGCCTGCCCTGGTTGAAGATCTGGTTGACCCTTTGCTCACGTCCGGCCATCATTGTTCTGTCTTCTGAATTTTTCTTTTCCAGATGTAAAAATGCTTAAAAGTTCACCTTTTCGTTTTTTTTATGTGTATTTCAATGAAGACGCTCCCTAGCAACGAGTGTACGCCTTTAAGAGCTGCAGACGGTCCCTTTAAGTCGCCGATCGCGGCTGTCCAATCACAGCGAAGGGAGTTTTGTTTCCGGGAATGTTTTGGTGATGTGGCTACGCTCTGCCATCCATCCGAGGAAATATATCATTTAAAAAGAAGAAACATTCATCTGGGAAGCAACCGCACAGGTGAGTCAGTTTTTTACTTTTTTGTTTTTAAATGCTCCACTTCCTGGGCTGCATTGCAGGACAAGTCATTCACGAAGGAGAAAAAGTCATCGAAGCAGTTTTTTTAAAACAAGGTCTCCTCACAGAATAGTGACCAGCGTTAGCTTGCTAAATAGCATTAGCCAACTTGATCGTAGAGAGTAATAACGGCCAGAGCAAACACCGGATGTCTTCCCGGATGATCCTGTTAACACGCCGCCGTCTATTGATCGCCAAACATGCCTACATGATGTCGGAGTCGTCGCTGTCCAGCCGCCGGGAAAGTTTGCCGTCCATTTTTCGCGTTAGCTAGTTTATAATCTGCCGTTCCCGAAAAGAGTGACGCAGCCGCAGTGGACAGCCCGGCCGCTTCGGGAATATTCGGCTCGGTTCGGTCCGGCTCGGTTCGGAAAGAGCCGGGGGGTGTCTGCCAATGTGTTGCTTCGGACATAGGAGGGGAAAGTGATACGCTGACAAATATTTTCTCGACTGTCCGGCAGCACCTCCAGCTGTTTTTGGAAAAGACCGTAGAAGGGCGATGCACATATCCTCCATTTTCAATATGGTGTATTATAAACGTAAGGCTGCACTGTAAGAGATGGAATAATATGCCAGCCATTGCTACTGTATGACATGCTTTCCCCTCCCAGGGCCAGCTTTATGTTCAGCCGTCTGGCCACAGTCCTCCAGGAGCTCTCTGGAGAGGAGGGACCAGATGGAGATCCGCAGGTGAGAGAGCAACACATTAGTTATGACAAATTATAGAGTTTTGCCAACTGTGTCCTCCGCCTTTTTGAATAACTTGCGCAATGGGTCAAATACAGCATTATCTTACTTTACATACTTTCAGTGTTAGCATGTTTATTTGGACTACTTTCGAGCGTCTACACGTTCAGTGACTCCTTTTTATCTCTGCCACAATAAAGAAGCACTCGTGTGATTTAAATGTCCCTTCCATTCAGTCTGTGGAACTCGGGAAATAACGAACGGCCTAAATAGATCTAGATATTCTGACTTTTTACATTTCAAGCAGCTTTCAAAGTGTAAATCCTACATCTCCCATAATGCCCCTTTCATTAGACTAAACCGCTATAGAGGACATTGTATCACATTGCTGACTTTATGGGTTGAACTGACCATATTTGTTTCCTCGAACAGGGCGTGCTGGTGCCTCAGCTCCCGGCCGACGAGGGCCCGTCTCCTGAGGAGTCACCGGAGGAGGCCGTCGAGAGGCTGGCTCACCTGGAACAGCTGGTTGTCCAGCTGAAGGAGCTCATCCGAGACAAAGACACTCAGCTGTTCAACAAAGATGCACAGCTCAGGGTAAATCACATAAAATTTCAATCAAGACCCATAAAAAAAAAGAAAGAAAAGAAAATGGTCACCTAATGGTTTGTGTGCTTCGTATCCACAGAACGAGAAAGAAGAAGCTGAGGCTCGCTTCGCCAAGCTCAAACTGCAAGCCAAAGCCAAGATGGTGACACTCAACAAACAGATAACTGATTTGAGAGGACAAGCAGGAGCGACAGTAAGTTCCTACATCCTCCTCCTCCTGCTGCTGCCTTTTTCTTACGACAACAATCTTGGACCGACAAGCTAACAATAAAGCTGCACATCTTTTTTTTTTTTTTTGTCTGCAGCAGAGTCCGGACGTCTCTTTCACCGGAGCCGGCGCTGCGGTCGAGGAGGAACTCCAGGAGCTGAAGAACAAGCTCGGCGACGAAGAAGCCAAAAGCACAGAGCTCCGGGAGCAGCTCCGGGCCGCGGAACAGCGCCTCCTACAGGAGCAGTCCGCCCACTCCGAACAGGTGACGCGCCGGGTGTCTGTCGTAGCCACATGTAGTCCCGCTCGGCTAACGGACACTTTTTAAATGATTTGCGGGCCCTCTGTTCTCAGCTGGCGACCCTGCAGGCTGTCGTCTGTGAGAAGGACGCGCGTTTCCAAGAGCAGATCCAGAAACACGAGGAAGAGCTGCTGAGGGTGGCCGCGCAGTCTCAGGTGGGCGGCGAGCTGCAGCAGGTAAGACACCCATGTGACCGGCTCTTCGGTTAGTTGTTAATCAATCTTTTATTCTTCTCTCTTTGTTGATTGTTGTGTTGCAATTACTGTAATTATCAATTAATCTGCTCGTTATTACCTTAATAAAAAACAATGTTCAAGAGCTGTGTTCAAAAAGTTATCAGGTTTATTTCCCTGTTTTCACTCACAGTCTGTAATGTATTCACTTTATTGTCAAAGAAAACGGACAACAAAAACATCATCGTCCCTCTTAATGATTACTTTCACATTGCTTTAGGTAAAAAACCTGATTGGTTGATGTTTTGATGTCCTCAGACACTCGATTTATATAAGATAAAAGTCTAGACCAGACCAAACACAGTCCAAGAACTGTAACTGTGACACGTTATTCTGAAAATAAACCCATTTTGTGGTCATAGTTTGATTACTGGCACATTCAAATTTCCATCAGCTCATCTCGAGAGGATAAACACACAAATGTCAGTTTTTCCACGAGCCAAAGAGCAGACGAAGGCCACACTTCACAGATGCATCCCCTTTGTCTGTTTGTTTCTCCCAGGCCCTGAACGCAGCACAGAGGCGCTGTGAAGAGCTCGAGGGAGCCTTAAACTCTCGCTCCCAAGTCCTGGAAATGCTGCAGCAGGAAGTGAGCAGTGCTGATCAACAAAAACAGGTACGCTTCCTGATTTGTGCAGATGCGTTTAGTGTGTTGGATAGAGACTGTCGCGCATAGCGGCAGGTATACACAGACGCTTCAGCTGTAATGAATAGGAAACTGTTCAAACGGTCACGCCCTCATCTCGTCGGCATGTCACAATTCTGCATTGTTGGGCCCGAGCCACACAAAACACACCCACTCGTATCCTTTCTTTTCTCTCCCGTCTCATTTCTACTCAGATCTTGACTGCTCAGTTCCGGCAGATGGAGCAGGAGCTGGCCGAGGCCTCCCAGCGGAGGGAGGAGGAGCGGCAGCAGTGGGCCGAACAGGCCGGCAGGGCGGACGCGGAAATCGCGGCCCTCCGAAGCGGCCTGGAGGAGGTGGAAAGAGAAAGGACGGAGGTGGCGGGCGAGCTGGAGTCCCTGAGGGAGGCGGAGCTCGAGTGTCGGGAGGCTCTGGCAGGGGAGAAGATGGAAGCCGCCAGGTTGGCGAGCGAGCTGGCTCTGACTAAAGAGGCCTACCAGGTGAGCCGCGACGCTTCACAGAGCGACGGGGCGGAAATCGTTCGGCTGCAGAGGGAACTCGCATCCGTGAGCGAGGAAGTCGTCCTCGGCAGCCGGGACGCCGCGGAGAGGGAGACGTCACGGGTCGACGCGCTGGAGCGAGAGCTGGCCTCGCTCAGAGAGGAGCATCGAGACGCCCGGAGGAAGGCCGGAATCTTGGCTGAAATCTGGGCGCCTCTTCAATCCCTCGCTCTTCAAGAAACGGCGGAGGACGTCTCGCTCCCCGACGACCTTTCGCTGCTGCCGGGCGCCGTGCAGACCATCGAGACGCAGCTGGCGAGGCTGAAGGATGAGCGCAGCCAGCGGGAGGAATATTGTGCCGAGCTCACCCACACCATCGGAACCCTTCAGGGTAAAAACGTTTTCTGTCTGCGAAGTTCACACTTCGGTCAAACTATTTAGTTTTCAGGTGTTTGAATATGCGTCTATGATTTTCAGAGCAACTTGAAGGAAAAAGCACTGAAGAGGAGGAAACCGCTGCCAAGATACAATTTGATGCTGCAGCTGCTGTAACGGTCAGTGCTAAAAACACAATTATTATTAATGTATCTGGATGCATTAACTGCATGATAAATCTTGTGTTTAAATAGTAGTGTGAGATGTGCAACTGGAAGCTTAGGACAACATGGATCTTATTAATCTGTCAACAAATTCAGACAACTGTCTTTTTTAATTTAACCCCTTTTATTCAATTCCAGCACTAGAAGAGTACACTTTTCTTTTGAGAGCAGCTCAGTCATAATGGTCCTTTTCCACCTGGTCACGTCCGTCTCTCACTGATGTCGGGTCGTTGACAGACGGTGGCTAGAAATGTGCCTAATCTCTTCTGCACTGATCCACTGCTAAGACTGACCGTCTTAGCTGACCTTCACCTCATGCTGCAGCTGTGTGTGCGTTTGCTGCTGCTTATAGGTTCAAGTTCAACCATGTCTTTTTTTTTTTTAGGCGTCTGAAAGGGAGGATGTGACTGAATCATCAGCAGAGGATTCATCTGAAGCTAAAAAAGGTACAAAAACTTTATTCATACTCCTGGAAAAAAATACTTTAAGGAAGTTGTGTTTGTTTGTGTTGAAGAACAAACATGAGTATATCCATTTGATATCCACTTATTTTTTTAAACTAAATAGAATAAAAAAAATACATCAAGTTGCATCAGAAAAGTCAATCAACAGAAGAAGAATCTGCAGCCGTTTTGATATTCAATTAATCGTTGAGGTGATTTTTTCCAGCAAAGATGCCAAACAAAAATCTAGTCATCACCTCTTCCTTCTGTTGACTTCCTCAGAACGCTTACTGGAACTGGAGCAGCAGCTTCGAGAAAAAGACACCGAGCTGGTTGCCCTGCGGGAATCCCTCAGACTGGCGAACGAGCAAAGCTCCAGCGGCGTTCCACCTTGTGAAGAACACGGCCTGACTCCAGAGGGTGGTCCGGATGCCAGTACGGCACCCGATGACGGTTCCACGGCCCCTCCTGACTTAATGGAGGACATGCAGGAAGATGAGAACACCTTGGTTGCCGAGGACACCTCAGTCCTCTCCATTTGTGCTGATAATGGGAGCAGCCCAGAGCTTATTGGACACCAGTCTGAGTCCCCAGAAGAATCCAAGGGGGCCTCCTCAGATGAAATGGTGGCCAGTAGTGACTCAGAGGTGGCCCACAGCAGCTGGACCCTACTGGAAGCCATGAATCAAGACGGAGGAGGCCAGGAGTGGCCGTCCATCATGCAGGACTTTGGCCAGCTGCAGCTGCAGTCCTGGGAGGCCACGAGCATGGAGCAGGAAACCTCCACGGTTCAAGTCGAGTCCTCCTCTGTCATCATCCGAGAGACGGTGCAAGTCCACGTGACTCGCCAGGGGTCTTCCACCTCGGACGGGGACGTGGCCGCGGGCCAGGTCTTCGCTCAGGCCTTAGCGGAGGAGCTCCAGAGGAGGTACAGTGAGCTTTTGGCTGAGCTTCAGCTTCTCCGGGAGGCGGCCGCAGAGTCGCAGGAGAAAATCAAGGATCTGGAAGAAGACGCACAGTCCCTCACTGCTGCAAAAGACGAGGCCGAGTCCCAGGCCGGCCGTTTTATAGAGGAACTTAAGTCAGCCAGAGAGGAGTCTGACAGGCTCTCTCAGCAACTCCGCTCTGTGGAGGAGAAACACGGCGTTGAAATGCAGCTTCTTGAAGGTCAGATAGACCTTTTAAGCACCGAACGTACAATCAAGGAAGAGACCATCCAGGCACTGCAGACTGACCTGGAAATGTCCCGCCAAGCTCTCTCCGAGCAAGAGGGGCAGGCGAGGATGCTGAGTGCGCAGCTGGAGGACCGAGAGCTCCTCTCCTGCGAGCTGGAGAGGAAGCTTCGAGATGCGGAGAACAGCTTGCTGGAATGCTCTCAAACATCAGAGCTCAACAATGACACTCTGTCCCAGAAGGACACGGAGATCAGCCAGCTACACGTCTGTCTCAGCCAAAAGGAGCAGGAGGCGACTGAGCTCAACGACAGCATGACTGCCAAACTCCTCCAAGCGGAAGAAGAGAAGTTCCAGGTGGAAGGGGAAGTCACTAGACTGAAGGAGCAGATGGTGGACCTGGAGAAAGGCAGAGAGGACAATCCGATGGTGAACGCCGAAGGCTCGGCTGCTCTCGCGGATGATGAACTGGCCGGCGTGCGAGCGGAGAAAGCGCTGCTGGAAGCCCAGCTGGTAAACACAAAGAAGAAGCTGCAGGCCGCACTCGTGCAGCGCAAAGAGCTCTTGAGGAAGGTCGCCGACTTTGAGGAAGAGGCGAAGGCACAGGCGGAGCGAGGTGAAAGTCCTTCTGACACTCCTGAGGGGGAACAATCATCTAGGGGACCTGACGTCCAGGAAATGGAGGCCAGAGTCGTCGAACTCCAGCAGGCTTTACATTCCAAAGAAGAGGCGCTCGAGACTCTCGAGCTGAAAGTGAACCAGCAGGATCAAGTCCTCAACGAGACTCTCTCTCTGAATCAAAAGCTGACGGAAGAAGCTGCAGACTCTCGGCAGGCCGACGGTTCCTCTGAAACAACCGCGCTGCGATCCCAAGTGGCCTCTCTGGAAGCCGAGTGCGAAGGCCTCCAGCGGAAGGTTCAGGAGGCTCAAGAGGCTCGCAAGGAAACCATCCGCAAAGCGAAAGAGAAAGACCGGCACCATCGCGAGCAGCTGAAGCAGCAGAAGGAGGAATACAGCGCGCTGGTGGAGCGCTTCGAAGTGCAGGGCGGCGAGCGAGAAGTGCTTCTGACTAAAGTGACGGCGCTGGAAGAGAAAGCGGCGGCGGAGAAAGAACCTCGCCAGGAGACTGGCCAGCCGGCTCAAAGTGCGGAGAAGCAAGCGGCCGGGGATTGGGTCCAGGAGGACTGGGTGGACTTTGCCACCCCTGAGGCGGATTCGTCGCGACCGCAATCCGGCGACCTGGTTGGGCCTCCCGCGGAGCAGCCCGAGCTCCTCCTCCCCGCGCAGATGGAGGAGTCTGTGAAAGCGCTCCGAGGCGAGATCCAGTCCGTGCGGCTGGCTAACGCCGAGCTAGAGGAGCGGCTGCAGGAAGCCGCGACCAGTCTGTCCCTGAAGGAGGCCGAGTTATTGGGAACGGGCGAAGAGCTGCTGGCGCTGCGAGAGAAGGAGCGACAGATCGACGCCCTCTCGGAGGAAATTCACGATCTTAGAGAAAAGTATCACCAGGCCGAGTCTTACGCGGAATCCCTCAAAGCAGAGATGGAGGCTGCAGATTCCACGGCCTCCATCACAACCCTTCAGACCGAAGTGCAGGACTTCAAGCAGTTCCTCGACGACAAGAACCACGAAATCGTGGAGCTGAGTCAGCAGCTCGGCGAGCAGAGCGCTCTCATTCGCTCGATGCAGGACGCCGTCTCTCAGAAGGACCAGCTGATATCTGCCTTACAGGACGAACTGAAGGCCGAGCAAGAGAAGGCCCAAAGGTTCGAGGATGAGCTCCTACAGAAGCAGCAGCAGCAGCAGCAGGAGGAGGGAAAAGACAGCGAGGCCAAGCTCCAGCAGCTTCAACGAAAGCTCCAGGCTGCGCTGATCTCTCGCAAGGATGTCTTGAAGGAAAACAAAGCCCAGAAGGAACAGCTGGCTTCAACTGAGAAGCTCTTAGCTGAGCTGCGGCAGAAAATGGAGACGGGAGAAGACGAGCTGCAGAAGCTCCGAGCGGAGAGAGTCAAACTGATCGACGAGGTTGACCGGACACTCCTGGAAAACCAGAGCCTGGGATCGTCGTGTGAGAGCCTCAAACTGGCCATGGAGGGCATACTGACCGAGAAGGACGCCTGGAAGAGGGAAGTGGAGCTGGCGAAAGAAGAGGCGGCCGCGGCCTGCAGAGAATGGGAGGAAAAGGTCCGCGGCATGAAGGACGAGTACGAGACGCTGCTCAAGTCCTACGAAAATGTGAGCGACGAGGCGGAGCGAGTGAGACGGGTCCTGGAGGCCGCCAGACAGGAGAGACAAGAGCTCCTGACCAGGGTGAGGACGCAGGAGGCCGGCAGGCAGGAAGCCGAGAGACGGGCCGAGGAGGCGCAGAAAGAGGTGAATTCGGTGAAAGACAAAATGAGAAAGTTCGCCAAAACAAAGCAGCAGAAAATCCTCGAGTTGGAGGAGGAGAACGAGCGACTCGGAGAGATGCAGGACAAGAATGTGATCAAACGAGAGGGCCGGGCTCTCAAAGTGGAGGTGGAGAGACTTCAAGAAGAGGTGGGGGCTTTGAGAGCGGAGTTGGCAGAAAAGAACTCCTTAGGGCAGCAGGTGGAGGAGCTGAGGGAACAACTCGCCCAGGCGAGCGAGAAAGAGGACGGTGTAGTTCACGCTCCTTTGCTTAGCTCTGCGCCGGCTGTAGAAGAGGTGGTCCAAGCCCAGCAGTCGGACATAATCCTGACCAAAGCAGAGCCTGTTGAGAGTCAATATGATGAAGAAGAAGAAAAAAAAGCAACTCCAGAAGAGACGCCAGCCGACCAAACTGCTGCACTGGAAACCCAACATGAACCGACTGCGGAAATGACGGAAGGCGTTCAAGTTTTATTGGAGAACAAGTTGAGGGAGATGGAGGCAGCGGTCACTGCGGAAAGGGAACTGTGGCAGGAACAGGAGGCTGAACTCAAAGCCGAGCTGGCTTCCCTCCAACGAGATCTTCAAGAGAGCAAAGAGAAGGAGGGCCTCGTGGCGTCGCTGGAGAAGTGCATTCAGGAGAGCAGGGAGCGAGAAAGGAGTCTGGCGGAAGAGGCGTCCCAGAGGGAGGCCCAGGTCAAAGAGCTGCTCCGAAACCTCGAGGCCGAGAAAGACAACCTGGAGGAGCGGCTGATGAACCAGCTGGCTCAGCTCAACGGCAGCATCGCCGGCTACCAGCAGGAGGCGGCCGACAACCGGGAGCGCCTGGCCGAGCTGCAGCGGGAGGCGGAGAGGTCGGGGAGGGAGCGGGCCGACCTGGAGGCCGAGGCCCAGAGCGAGAGCGAGCGGGCCGGCCGGCTGGAGGAGGACATGAGGCAGGCCCAGAGGGAGAGGGCGGAGGCCGAAGCCGAGACGGGGAAGCGCAGGGAGCTGGAGCAGCAGCTGAGGTCGGCGCAGAGGGTCCGAGAAGGCAGCCAGAGCAGAGTGCGTCAGCTGGAGGAGCTGCTGAGGGAGAAGCAGCTGGAGGTCCGTCAGCTGCAGAGGGACTGCATCAAGTACCAGGAGAGGATCAGCGAACTGGACCGAGAAGTCAAGTCGCTGCAGGCGGCCCGCGACGAGCTGGACGCCAAGCTGGGGCGATTCCAATTGGAGGCGTCCACGGCCGCCGAAGACCTGAGCGGGTGCCGAGCGGAGCTGGCGAGCTGCAGGTCCCAGCTGGAGGAGGCCGAGAGGCGGGCGAGCGAGGCCGCCGCCGAGAAGACCGCAGCCGAGCAGACGGCCCAGAGGAGAGAGGCCTCGCTGAAGGCCGAGGCGGAGCGAACCCTCGACTCGGTGAGGTTCAGGCTCGGAGCCGAGCTGAAGGAGATGGAGCTGCGGCTGGAGGAGGTGGACAGAGAAAGGGACAGGGAGGAGGAGGCCACCCTGGAGGCCAGGGAGATGGCGGGAGGAGCCGAGAGACGCGCACAGGAGATGCAAGCCCGCCTGGACGAGTCCCTGGCCCGGCTCGCCGCCTTCTCGCGCTGCATGTCGTCGCTGCAAGACGACCGGGACAGAGTTCTGGACGAGACGCGACAATGGGAGACTCGCTTTAATGATGCTCTGAAGAGCAAAGAGGCTGACGTTCGGGAGGCTGAAACAAGGGCCAAGGACCTAGCAGAGCAGCTTCAGAGGGAATCTGCGCTGAAAGATGGGCTCCAGCTTTTAGTGGACAGGTAAAAAAAAAAAATCTGCATTTGTCTTATTTCCCCCAATCCTTATTAACAAGCTTCAGCTTTGCCTTTTGCTCAAAACACTTTTATTCCTTTTTCTTTCAGACTCGAGAAAGCCGACAAAGACGGGCAGCGGAAACTGGAGGAGGAGGTAAAGAAAGCGGCAGCGAGCCAAGCGGACCTGGAGGCGGCGAGCGGCCAGCTTCAGCAAGCCACCAGCGAGTTGCAGTCCGCGCAACATGAAGGCCGGGCCCTGAAGACGGAGGCGGAGAGTCTCAACCAGAGGGCCAGAGCTCTGGAGGAGGCGGTGGCTCGGCTGCAGGGCGAAGCGGACCGGGCCAGGGCCGAGCTGAGGGAGAGGGAGGCAGAGGAGAGGCGGCTGTGTCTAAACGTGGAGCAACTGGAGACAGACCTGCGGGCCTCTAAAGCCTTGACAGAGACTCTGCAGACTGAGTTGAATGAGAAGGAGCGCAGGGAGGTGGAGATGCTGGGGGAGAAGGAGCAAGCCGTGACTCAGGTATTCACTTGTACGTTTTATATCTGGTTCTCAGATGACGCGTTTCCCTTCCGTTCACGTGCATTTGGCTTCGCAGGCCGCGGAAGAAGCTAGAAAGGAGGCCGACGGCCGGGCGAAGGGAGCCGAGGAGGAGCTGGAGCGGAGGAGAGGGGAACTGCGGGATCTGGAAGAAAAACTGCGAAAGGCAGAAGAAGAGAGCAGCAACCGGAAAGCCAGACTGGACTCTTTCACGAAAGCCATGAGCTCCCTGCAGGACGACCGAGACCGAGTCCTCAACATGTACAAACAGCTGGAGGAGAAACACCTGCAGGTGATGCGGAAAACGCTAAATTGTAATAAAAGACGCAGACGCAGCTCAATTCAGTACTCGCAAGTAATGTTTGAGTCGTCCCCCAGGTCATGATGGAGAAGGACGTTCTGATCCAGGAGGCCGCAGGGGAGAACAACGGCCTGAAGGAGGAGCTGCGCTCTCTGCTCGTCCAGAGGGACGACCTGTACGCGGAAAAGGCCCAGCTGTCTGCTCAGCTTCACGGCTACCGCGGCGAGCTCACCCAGGTCCTGAGCATGAAGGACTCGCAGCACAGGCAGCTGCTGGCCGCCCAGCGCCAGCGGATCGCCGCGCTGGAGAAGGAGCGGCAGGAATGGGAAGGCCAGGTGAAGAGTGTCGGCAGGGCCGGGGAGGGGACAGCGGCCGGAGCGGAGACGGAGACTCTCAGTCGCGCCGCCGACCTCCGGGCGGCGCCCCAGGCGACGGACGCCCCGGGGGCCGAAGTGGAGAAGCTGCGGGAGCAGCTGCGGGCGGCGAGGGACCAAGTGGCGGCGTTGGAGGAGCGCCTGCGGCAGGAGAGGCGAGCGCAGGAGAGCGGGGGCAAGGAGCTGGCCGAACTGCGGTGGGAGGGGGGCGTGATGCGGACGGAGTCGGAGAACGCCCAGGAGCGGGTGGCCGAGCTGGCCAGGGACCTGCTGGCCGTGGAGCAGAAGCTGCTGGAGGAGAGGGGGGCGGCGGAGCGGCTGAGGGCCGAGAACCAGTCGTTCTCCAAGGCCATGGCGTCCCTCCAGGACAGCAGGGACCAGGCGGTGAACAAGGTGCGGGAGCTGAGCCTGAAGCTGGAGGAGACGAGCAAGGCGGGCGGCCCCGGGGGCTCCACGGGAGAAGTGTGGGGGCTGAAGAACGCGCTGCAAGCCCTGCAGAACGACAGGGAGCGGCTGGTGAGTCGCATGGCCGCCAAACAACGTGCAAACGAAGTGGACGGTTCGACCATGCTGTGGATTCTCATTAACGTTTTTTTTCTTCTTTTTTTTCGTGCAGCTGGAGCAGCTTCAGGCCCAGACCTCTGAGATCAAGGCGCAGAAGGCCGAGCTGGCTCGACTTGGAGCGGGAGAGCTGATCAAAGTCAGCCAGGAGCTGATCGAAGAGAAGGCGAAGAACGAGGACCTGCTGGGGGACGTGGAGCAGCTGGAGAACGTGGTGGAAATGGGCAAGCGGGAGATTGAAACTCTCAGGTGAGGCCCGGCCTGGCGCTTTGACCAGCAAAGTATTTTATTAATTTTTTTATATCGTGTGTTAATATTGGCTGCCCTGTGCTTGTCAGACTGGAGTGTGTCGACTGGATGGCTCAGGCCGAGCAGCTGAAGCAGCAGACGCTCGCCACGCTGTCGGAGAGGGACCAACAACTGCGGCAGCTCGGCGCCCTGCTGGAGGAAGCTCGCGCTCAGAAGCCCAAACTTCAGCAGGAACACTATCAGAGAGAGGTGCATATTTTTTACATCAGAAACCTGAGCAAATGTATGTTGCAGAAAGTTTAAAATCAGCTTAACATGTCTTTCTTCTCAACAGGCCTCAGTGGAGCAGGACAGCGCTCCGGGAGCCCCCCAGGAGCGCAGCAGCGCCTACGTGGCCGAGGTCAAGGAGTTACAGCGAAGGTACAGTGAACCTTTAGTCAAACCTTTTTTAGGAGAAAGATGGATACCGATAGATGCTCATCTGTGATTCTTTATCGCCAGGCTGGGGGAGGAGGTGCAGCAGCGGGTGGCTGCAGAGGAGCAGCTGATGAGCACACAGGATCGACTCAAACGGTACGAAGTGACTAAGCGAAAGCAAACAATGTCTTTGGCGTTTGTTCCAAAACCTAGAATCTTCCAACATTCGAAGACGGAGATAAATATTGATCGTATGTTTGTTTAAATCATATTCTGTAATAACTTTGGACAAATGGGCCATAAATATGCTTTCTGTCTTTTAGATTAGATTTGTTCCATCAACCAAATGTGCGTGGTTTTTATTTTATTTTTTAAATTCCAACCCACAGCCAGGCCAAGTGGCCCTCTGCACCCGACGGCGGCGCCTCTGACACTGCGCTCCTGATCGAGCCGGAAGGAGTCGTCACTCGCGTAAGGCTTCCCGGCACCCGCCTCCTCTGTCGCCTCGATAGCTTTGGCCATTTGAGACTGGCTCACCCCCCTCGTCCCCTCTCCCTCTCTCTCTTTCTCTCCTGCAGACTCGGAGAGGCGGCCCGGGTCTGGTGCGGATGCTGCGCGTGGCTTTCTGCTCCCGTCAGCGCACCCCTCTGCTGTTCAGCCTCTACCTGCTCACCGTGCACGCGCTGCTGCTGCTCTGCCTGGGCGGTTACCTCTGAGAACAGCTGCCCTCTTTTCTATTTTTTAAAGACAAAACAACCTGACGGATAAGATGGGAGAGGAGGGGAGAGAAAATGCGACGCGCACACCTGACCCCAAGCCATCGACATGTTTTTATTTGTTACGTGTGGTAGAACATAGGAAGAGGTTCTACAAACAAACGTTGCACTTTAGAGGACCAAAGTGTAGTCAGTGGTTTTAAATATGTTGCTCTTGTACGACTTTTGCGGAAACCCAAGTGGAGGCGACATGGAGGGCCTAACTTTTCTTCCTATATTGGTAGTTTCATAATCATTTGTGCAGGTTGATTGATTGGGTTCCTCGCGTGCCTTTTTTAGATCCGCACAGAAAAGGGGTCACTGACGTCCTGGGTGCTGGTTTGTCTTCACGTTAATAACGGTGTCACAGTCAGCTGTCAGCTTAGTTAGCTTGGGTTGTGCTAAGCTAACCGCCTGGCGCGTGTAAACTATTCTTTTAGGATGGCTTGAGGTTCGTAGGCGTGCTGTTACAGTCCCGTCGCTTCCTCTTCCGCTCGTGTCCTTCACAGCAACGGAGCACAGTGCAATTCACGTTACACGTTCCTATCGGGGGTCTACTTTTCTTTTTCTCCTAAAATGAATCACAATTAGAAAAGGGGAGTGTATTTATATTTGTACATATGTAATTGTGTTGCGTTTGGATGTGGGGACTTTTGCTCTGTAGTTTCTAATGACGGATGAAGTGGCCTTTCAGGTGCAACGTAACCACCGTGTGGATTCCCTCCAGGGGAGAAAGACTGCTGTTTTCTAATGGTATCCATCCAATGGTAGGCCACGCCGATGTAGCATAATTTATTGCCGTAACAGTTAAGATGATCCACCACCTACATGTGCATTGACGTCATCCCCTCGATTCGTGCTTATTATATAACCGATAACTGATTCCTGTGTATTCCTCTTCCTAAACATTAATGTTCTTATTCACTTCTCACCCACTGAAATTTACTTTTAAGCATAAATACTTTAAAAGGGCTGTGTGGGAAAATGAAATGAAAATGATTTCACCGTCACATTTATTATATTTCAATCAGGGGAAAATCTTCTCATCGAAGGTATTCATTCTTTTTTAAAACTTACTGTTTAGTTTTAATTCAACTCAAAACTGTAAGGTGATGAAGAAATGGGTTTCATTGCTCAAACATTGATAATTACGGGATCACGACTTACTGTGACATTTTGTAATTTACACAATAAAGCGCTGCATCTAAAAAAAACCTCTTGTGCTCCTCAATACGGGAAGAAACACGTCACTGAAAAGGCAGTGGAACATTGACACATGCAGACACTTTTCAAATGCTTTGCTAGTCAAACAACAACATTTAAAAAAAGGTCCGTTGCCAGATAATAAAATAATTGTTTCCCGGGTTTCACCCATTATTACTGTTTTATTGTGAAAGTCTGCCCCCAAGTGTTGGAGCCACTCTTCAACCGGATACATCACATTTAAAGGACCTTTCCCTTTAAGTTCTGCCTAATGAAATTCTTTTAAAGTTGGACCAAATACAGAACTATCATCAACGGCTTGCAGTTAATTGGCCGTGTCGGTGCGTTGAATCACGTGTGGTGTGACGTAGTTGTAGTTCCTTTTTAATCGTAAAACTCCCCATTTATCAGCTCCAAAGTCGTGAAAGCAGCACTTCTCATTTTATTTTTGTCTCTTCAAATAAAAAAAAATCAATATATATGTTAAAATTAAAGAGCAAAAAAAAATCGTAATAAATATACAGCTTATCCTGAAACGAGTGTATTTTATTTTGTAAGTGCGTCGTTTCTTTATACGTGACGCAGTAAGTTTGCCATTCTAACAATGAAAAATCAAAATCTCTTATTAAAGATAACCGTTCCCTAATTATTTCACAAACAAAAGGAATGCATTATGTTTTGATTTGCTGAAGTAAAATGAACCCCAACTTATTATTTACACCAACGCGCGTTCACGTGAGCGAGATCCGCGTTCACATGTTCAGCGTCAAACTGTCGCCACTTGAGGGAAGAAGAACGAGTTCAGGTTGTCGGTGCCGAATCCACCTGAAAGCGGATATCAATTAACCTGACAACTGAAAGGTAAAGTTATGTTTCTTCCTCTCACTGTCTGACAAGCCAAACATGTATTTGCTTTTATTTTATTCACCTTTAAAGTTGATTGAGGAAGTAGATTTAGTCAGACGTAACGTCATAACACTGAATAGCATTTCTTATTTTGTACCTTAACGCCATAACAGTATGTCTAATGTTTATTCCACTTGAAAAATATAAATTATGTGAATATAGTGCAAAACAACTAACCTTAACACATTCATAAGATGCATATTTTTTTGTTTTTTTTGTGTGCTTCCGTCAAAGTAAAGTGATTTTTGACCTGCTGAAGGCTCTACGGGGAGTTTTCATCGTAAAAACTAGTCTGCCGGGAGGATTTTAGTGTGTTTGTACTTAATGAACAAGAAGTTTGAGCTTCGTTGTGGGGAAATGAAGCTTCAAATAACTTCCTTTTTGAAAGTTGAGCAAATGGTGGTCAGTGCTTGTGGTTGTACACCGGTCATCATAAATGCAGAACGGCCTGTGCATAAATACACGACAGTCGCACAGCGGCTCACTGTGTTTTAACTTCCCCAGATGTGGAAGTCAGTCGTGGGCCACGATGTGAGCATGAAGGTGGCTGCAGGCGGGGACGACTGGGAGACGGACCCTGACTTTGAGGTGCCGTTTACTTCCTGCAGACGTTTCTGACTCTGAAGGCAGGGGGGGGGGGGATGGTCTGCGTAAGTCGAACCTTCTCCCACTTTTTTTCTGTTTTCAGAACGACGTGTCGGAGCAGGAGCAGAGGTGGGGGGCAAAGACCATCGAGGGCTCGGGGCGAAAGGAGCACATCAGGTGAGAGAGGCCCCGGTTTCTGCAGAGAGAGAGGTGGCGGCTGTGTAGCAACAGGAAGGGGAAGTGAGAGCAGGGAGCACAAGCTTTCAGCCAGTAAGTCACTCCTAATATGGGTAGCATATGATGACACTTTGACATCATTCAAGGCGGTGCTGCCGATTGTAGGTACAGGCCCAGAGACTGCTGACAGATTCATGTAACAGGTCCTAAAAAAAAGCCAACAAACACTTCGAAAGGCTTCTCTGCAAGCTGCTTCTTGAGCGGTGGCTTAGAATCAGGAAAATCACTTTCCACCACTCACCATCTCTGCACCCAAATGGATTTATTAATAATGCATTGGCGTGAAAACCTCCAACATGTACTATTTCATTCGAAAGGACAAAAAACACTGGTTGGGGATACTTTCACACAACACGTCTATAAATCATCAAGCAATCATTTATTATCAGCCCTTTTCTGGTGCCTTCTAATATCGACCCCCCCCCCCCCCCCCCCCCCTCCGTGCGACCTGCCAGCATCGCGGAGCTCAGAGACAAAGTGGCCGTGGAGCACGAGCAGGTCAAGCAGAAGGACCACACTCCCAAAGCCTCGTACGGGTACGGAGGCAAGTTCGGAGTGGAAAAGGACCGGATGGACAAGGTACAGGACGCCGGCCGCGGTGGGGGGGCGGGGGGGGGGGGGGGTTTCTCTCGATGACGCGGACCGCATGCTGACTGCCGACACCTGTGCGTCTCTCTCGCCTCCAGGTGGCTCTGGGGAACGACTACGTGCCGCAGGTCGAGCAGCACTCCTCCCAGAAGGACGCCGCCCGGGGGTTCGGCGGGAAATTTGGGATTCAGAAAGACCGAGTGGACCAGGTGAGGAGACGGAAGTGGAAGGAAGTGTCCCTCCGCTCACCTGGTTAACCTGCATGATTCTGGGACATCGCAACCAGTTTTTGCAGCCCAACGTGAAACTGAGTGGAAAGTGTGAGACTTAAATGCGGTCTTTGCGTGTCTGTGTGCAGTCGGCCGTGGGCTTTGAATACAAAGGAGAGGTGCAGCAACATGCGTCTCAGAGAGGTGAGCGCTCCGCCCGCCTCCTCGCTTACCAGAACGCCACCCGCCCGACGTCATTTCTGTTAACGTCCACGTGTCTTCAGATCACTCTAAGGGATTTGGAGGAAAGTACGGCGTGGAGAAAGGAAAGGTGGACAAGGCGGCTTTGGGCTACGACTACAAAGGAGAAACGGAGAAGCACCAGTCACAAAAAGGTCAGTTTCAGCGGTTTCGTGGGCAGTTTTGACAGGTTTTTTTTTTTTTTCTTCCCGGCATTGGATTGATCTCCATAAGTTTTGCGTTCAGATTATTCGAAGGGATTTGGAGGGAAGTTTGGCGTGGAGAAGGAGAAGGTGGATAAAGCTGCTTTGGGCTACGATTATAAGAGCGAGACGGAGAAACACCAGTCGCAGAAAGGTGAGGAGTCGCATCGTGTGTAAATGACTCTCACCTTTCAGCACACTGGACTGAGCACATGGGTTCTGTTTAGACTATTCAGCAGGTTTTGGGGGTCGCTATGGAGTCCAGGCAGACCGCATGGATAAGGTCAGCACTTCATTCATTCACTTTGAGTCACCTCAAGGTCATTTCTCTGATTCAAGACTTAATGAATCAACAAAAATGAATTTGAATCGACTTTGTATCAAATCGTGCACGACTAACGATTCCCAAAGTAAATCCTCCTCTTCGTTGTCCTCTCACAGAGTGCAGTTGGCTTCTCCGACATGGACTCCCCTACCTCTGCGTATGAAAAGACACAACCAGTAGAGGCCTGTAAGTTCATTTGATTTATTTTCCATGTTGCAATGTTAACATGATTGGAGGCACATTGGCAATGTGCTGTATTCGTAACCATTTCTGTGCCGTTGGGCAGCAAGTGCAGGCGCGGGAAAGCTGAAGGCGCGTTTTGAGAACATGGCCAAAGCCTCGGATGAAGAGAACAAGAAGAAAGCGGAAGAAGAGCGAGCGAGGAGACAAGCCAGAGAGAGCAGAGAGCGAGAGGTGGCGCAGCGCAGACAAGAGGTAACTGAGATCCCGCAGAGACGCCTGAATATCACGTGGCGCTCAGTGTGACTGTGTGTTTCCTGTAGGAGGAGCGCAGCAGGGAGGAGGAGGAGGAACGGGGCCCACCATCTTTTCCAGATGAGGCTGAAGATGAGGATGAGATGCAGCCGCCGGAAATTCACCACCACATGCCCGAGATCCAAGAGATACCGGAGCCAGAGGTAAGACACACGTCAGGTTATGGTGTGAAACTGGAGCCAGGTCGCCTGCTGAAAATGTCTCAGGTCACCTTCAGCATTCGAGGTCACTGAATGTCTCTGTCTGCTGTTTCCAGGATGAACCGTTTTACGAGGAGCTGCCGGCTCTGCCTCCGCGCTCGGGTTCTCCTCCGGTACCCGACCCTCCAGCACCTGTGGAGGAGGACGAAGAGGGGTACGAGGAGCCCGATGATCCGCCTCCTCCGGGTCAGTTACCCGTCTGTCCAAGGCCACGCCGTTTGACTATGAAACATGGGCTCGTTTCGATTGTTCAATTTATTTTTTAACAGCTGGCGATAACGACTATGAAGACCTGTCGGCCGGCACGCAGGCTGTTGCAATTTACGACTATCAAGGAGGTACGACACCTTAGAAGTCCTTCGTTTTTTGACAGTTAACATTCACACCATCAACATTCGTGACAACATGTCTCCCCCCCTCAGAGGCTGACGATGAGATCTCCTTCAACCCGGATGACGTCATCACCAACATACAGATGATCGACGAGGGTTGGTGGAAGGGACAGTGTCACGGACGCGTCGGTCTCTTCCCGTCTGCTTACGTTCAGCTGAGGCAGTGAGCGACGAGCTTCACTTTATTATGTTTCTCAGGTTGTTCAGCAGATGAAATTCACTTTAGCGCTGTGTTTATAGAAAGTTGGGCCAAAACTTTTAGTTTTGTGTAATATCTCACATGACCATATTAAAAAAAAACTTGATTCTAGTAGCAAACTGCTTTGTATTGTCAACTTGTAATCAGTGACAGTTCTCAGGGCTATTTCTAATGGGATCATTATTGTTATTCTGCATTCCAAAATAATTACTCAAAAAGAAAAAAATCTGTTAATAAAGTTATTGTTTATCTTCAACGTTCATTCATTTTACTGGAAAAACATTCCAGCACGAGAGGAGGGGAGAAAATGATGCCGGTCTTTGTACAACGATAATAAACCAGCCTGAGATCTGTAAGAGGTGTTTTTATCCGAGTATTAGAAGACTTACATTGTAATACAGGATATGACAATCCCCTGCACTCATGTGATGTAGTAAGACGTAGTATTTTTTTTCAGTCTTAGTTTGGACTTTCCAGAACGGCTGTTCCATAAAAGGACAAACATTTTCCTGCACCGAAATATTTTTACAACCGACTGATACACAAACATGAATATCGTAATCCACTGAACAGAGTGAGATTCAACAAGAGACGTTCCACAGATGTCACGTACTAAAGAGTACATGAAATGATTTGCTCTTTCTGCGTCAAAAGTCTTTAAGGCAGAGCCGCAGTCTTTTCCTCGGTTTTACCAGGCCATGCCCTTCTTCTTCTTCTTGCCCTGGGTGTTTTTCTTTCCCACCCGCCTGCCTTTTAGTTTCTTGGCCTGCCGTTGACTCATCCACCCGGGGTACTGACCATGTTCGTCCAACTGCGTCTTCTTGTTGCGCTTGCTGTCCATGTCCATCTTGCCGTCTGATACAAAAGACAACAATTTGTTAAATATGGAAGATGCTAAAAAGTACATTTTTATCTTTGAGTCGGAAAAGTAAACAACCGCCCTTTACCACCACCTATGTTGTGCACATTGTCTCACTCACCGTCGACCTCGACCTTCCCCGTTGCAACACTCGCAGCCTCCATGATCTGGTCGGCTGACACCACGGTGGCGATCTCCTGAATGTCAGTCATGACAGCTTCTCCCTTCTTATCCAGGCTCAGCGCTTGTTTCAGACGGATCAGCTCCTTTGGAGCATTTTTCTTCCTCTTCTCGGAGCGCATCTTCCTCTTCCATTTGCTGCGGAGGCTTTTTGCCATTTTAAGTTCGTTCTAAAAAAAATAAAAATTTTTTACACAGCAATCAATTTAAATGTTCTAGTCCAATTCTTTACCAACACAGGAAACAGTCCTCTGACGGCACTAACTCAAAGGTGGTAGTGTGAAGACATCACGTCTAAGCATCAGGCCAGTTTGTCTCTTGAAAACTTGTTTTATGAACATACAGATCATGGGTAACTCCATAGTCAGATAGTAGTGACGGATGGTAATAAACGTGGGACGCGATGAGTTTATAGCTCCACAGCCACGACAACAGCACAGATTATGGCTTGATGGAGGTAGGTAGTAACTTACAATAGACTTGAATAAAGCTAACGTTGGCCTAAGGTTACTATACATTCCGTTACTACACGATTCACATGACGATCATAGCTACACGATAGTTGTCCACATAAAGGTATGTTTCGTCATTACACCGTTACAGTACGTGACTAGATATGAGTTCTTAATAGCTTAACGATACGATAAAAAAAACACATCGCTAGCTTGTTAGCTATCAGAAGCTAAAGCAGCTCAAGTATGCACTTTAAAGCAAACGACAAAATGCTGAGTTAATAAAGTACACAATAAATATTTAACATGTTAACAATATGCAACGACTTACAAAAAAATGGTTTAACTGCCGACAAATGTTCTCCGCGTACAGGATAACACAACCCGAGCTGCTCGCACGTGTTTACAAGTGAGAGGAGAAAAAACCCATGACGCGTGTTGGAAGAAGCTGCGACGTGATTGGCCACGTCGGTCGAGCTGAATATCCTAACGTCTGATAGGCTGGCGGTCTCAAACCCCGGAAGGTCGAAGGATTACGGAGTGTAAATAAACTGCGGAGGAGAGGACGATGCAGAAATCGAACCTCCAGACAGGGTTAGTTGAATATTTTAGGGCTTTAAAATAGTTTTTTTTACTTCTTATTTTTTATGTTTAATTGGTATCACACGTGACAGTCAAGCCGCTGTTCATCCAGGCTGGCTGCTGCGCGGACCTTCGGCGAAGCCTGCAACCCGCGGGCCGCTTTTACTCCGACGCAAATGTCCAGCATGTTGGACACCGCCGCAGAGCAGATGATGGTCGACAAAGACTTCCAGGCGGCTCTCGAAACGTGCGACAGAGGCTTGGAAAGTCTCGTCGACGTCGAGCGAGATGACAGCAGGTGAAAGTCCAAATGCACTTTGATCCCCGCATTGCCTGTCTGGTTTATGTCACAGAGTGTGTTTCTGTGTTGTGTCTCTCGCCCCCCCCCCCCCCCAGGTGTGAAGATTTTAGGACTGGCTTCTGCATCTTAGGAATTCAAGCAATGGCTGAGATGAACCAGTGGCATGGTGTCTTCTCCTGGGTCCTTCGGCAGTACGAGCACCAGGAGAAAATACCAGCCAAGATCATGCAGATGTGGTGAGAAGAGCCGAAGCTTTGAGTCCATCCTCGAATGGTGTTACTCAAAAAGAAAATGCGGTACCCTCTTCTTAAATGCGAGATGTGGCCAGGGTTCTATCTATATAATTGTAGTACTTGCGAAAACAAGCAGGCGTTTGGATTTGTGTTGCCGCTCTCATGCTGGAACAACGTTTGGTCTCCCGTGGCAGCATACTTCTTTACTCCACGGTGGGCGAGTCGGCCGCCATGCAGGAGGCCACCAGGGCTTGGCTACGCTGCCCGTCCAACGGCGTGGCGACGACGGGGTTCGGCACGGTGGCCGAGCTGTACCTGCTGCACGTCCTCGTGCCTCTCGGGCACAGAGACGAGGCCGTGCAGCTGATCGTCGGGGAGGTTGGAGGCGTCGCCTTCACAGAGGAACAGAGGCAGACGGCGCTGGACGTCGTGGAGGAAAAAGAGCGGCGAGATAAAGAAGCACCTCTAAATCCCGGCATCGGTCCGAACTCTGAGCTCCCCGCGCATCCCGTCTGGAGTCCAGGTCTTCTTCCCGGTCCTTTCTAACGTGCTTTATACTAATTCATAGATGTTCTAACCATTGATGCAGATTTTCCGATTCTGTTTGTGCCGTACAGGATCTGTACTCCATAAACTCGAAGCCACGCTCAGGTTTTTGTGCAGGAAGGTGT
Source organism: Apeltes quadracus (assembly GCA_021346845.1). Lineage (NCBI taxonomy): Eukaryota > Metazoa > Chordata > Actinopteri > Perciformes > Gasterosteidae > Apeltes > Apeltes quadracus. Next base: position 10,637,620 of record CM037915.1, on the reverse strand, counting down.
CGTCGACCGGCTGCGGCTCATTCCCTCTGCGGAGATTCTTTCTGGCCGCTGTTCTCCTGTACATGCTTTTATTCCGCATGGACGCAGGTTGGAATAAAATCTTCTTTTGTGTAGCTCAGTTTCATCACAGGTTTTGAAACATCTTTATTTATTTACTGTTCTTTCCCCCCCCCCCCAGCTCATCCATCTTCATTCCTGTGGATTTCCAAACTCCTCCAGCTGCTGAGACAGCTGTGGACGGCCATGTTTGCGCCGTACTACCAGGCGCTCACTCGGAGGCCGTAAAGGACTAAAAATCGCAACATTGTTGCTGATGAGAGAATACATCTTTTTTTTTTTTTATTCAAATGTCATCAAACCTGTGTGAACACCAGTCATATGAATTCCTTCCTACGACATTCTCGGCAGGATTTGCTGCTGTCAAACAATTATTGTCTAGTTTGGGAAATCGTCCGATTGTAGCGTACAACCTGGATTTTATTTTTTATTTTTAAAGGAACTTTTCAAAGTTTGCGTGATCTGTGGTTTGGATATAATTATACTGCCATCTATCGGTCTTTTTCGTCTCCGGTCAAAATATCAGCGGTATCGCCAACAACCCTGCTCACGCAAATACTTTTATTAAGCTTTATCACAAAGTGATGTTTTATTCTTCTGTTGATTATATAAAAAGTGCAATGTTCTTTGATTTATGTGGCTTTCATGAATCCAAAGCAAACGCTGGAAAAAGTTCCACGCAAGGATCGAAAGGGTCACTCCTGCATTTCCTCTGGAGCGTCCCGCTAATCCCCGACAGTCCAGTTATTACTCAGGCCCATTTCGCATGCACAGTGTTTCAATACTAAATATTGCAGCGTAAGGGGGCGAAGGATCATTACATTAGATGACATGCATAATGCACGACGGGTGGGGTCGGACTGCAGAGTACTGGAGCGTGCCGGTTCAATGAGGCCGCTTACAGGGGCGTTCTGACCACCGGGTGTCTGCTGCTTTTAATGTTTGACAATTGGCCGCTGTGCAACCTGTTGGCCGATCTCTGTTGGTCACTTGCAAGTTTCGTGCAACAGATTCACTCTTATCAGCGCGGCTGTCCTGCAAAATGCTCATTTCTCCCTCTGAAGAGAGAACGCTGGTTCTGCTGCGCATTTGCTTTCGATAGCCGTTCGCTCTGTTAGCCGAACACGTTGCAGGTTGCTGCCCGTTGGCTGCTGTCAGACGTCATGGGACTCTGTTGTAGTCGGCTTTGAGCATGCAGTAGTAAATATAGCAAACTAATATTAGGCAGACAGCCACAGACAGACACACACACAGACGCACAACCAACTGCATCATCTTCTGGTGGGGGATCGTTGCAGGAGAGAAAAACATTCATAGACAGATGAGATATAATTGAAGCCACGTTGTTGCATTTTGGTGTGTTTGAAGTTTATATAATACAAATGCTAAGCATACCCTTGGCTGACTATGCTTTATTGCTTTAGTGCTTTATTTCAACAAACCTCCTGCTTCCTTCTTTTAGTGCCTCCTGGAATCGGAAGCTACAGCTGTTCGACATCGAAACGTCATATTCTCAATCTAAACCTTTCTGTCATGTTGCTGCTGTGATTTACACCAGGGAGAGGTGACTTAGAGTGTGCAGTAGAGTGTGACTCATCAGGCAGCTGGATGCCCCCCCCCCCCACCCCACAATGCAGTGAAATCTCTCACGGTGAGTCATAGCTTTGTGTACATAGGTGGCTGATTTTTGATCAATGAACATTGCAACGTTTGTTCGAATGATGTCGCAGAGTTGGTGCATCGTTAAACCATCGGCATTAAATATAAGATTCATTGAGCACATCAGGATAAATAATGAATAACTCATCACCTTCTCCGGCTGCCTTTGAAGGCCCTCATGTGGCGAATCGATGCTTCTGTCCGGGACGGCACTGGGAGTTGGTGGTTGTGCGGTTGTGATTTACAGTCCCCAACGTCTCCATCGACGTCACTGATGCCTCCAAAATGCCTCTTGGTTCCTAAATATTCCTGCAAACTCAAGAGATGAAATATACGTTATTTTAGCACTCCTGCATGTGAAGGAATTGGCCCATCATGCATTGTGTTCATCACAGGAATCCTTTAGGAATTCACAACAGTAACCCGCTGAGTCCGTTCCATCGCAGCACAATAAATCGCCCGTTGAAGCTCATTCTCGTTCGATATTGATTTGGTCCGAGTAAAACTGCAATTACATCTTTATACTCGGACTGTGATGGACTGCGGGGGGTGGGGAGGCTCGTCTCTGGTAACCTGTTCTTATGCTGCCAATGCAAAGCTGCAGTGATAAGCTGCTTGTAATGTCAGTTGTACGGCTGAGTTTACATCCGGTAGAACACAATAAAAATGATAATCCTTTCATTAGTTAGTGTTGGTCTGTTAGCAACGGGGACGGATAAAATCTGTCGGTTTTAACAAACGCAATGCGTAGTTAAACGTGTTATTTTCTCTTAAACCCTTTTGTTTATTGCACCGACCCCCCCCCCCCCCTTACTGAAACGGAGGCCCAGACGTTCACCTCGACTGAGATTGGTTTAGAGATACTGATTCAATCTAAAAAGCCACAAAATGACATTACGTGATATTATTACCAGTTTAAGGGAATACTTTCCATCTGTAGACATCGTAACCAAGTGACTGAAATGGGTCGTTTAATACCACTTTACAGTAGCTATGTCCAGCATGTGGCTGGGTGATGGATGGCTTCCTTTAGAACCACTGGAGAGGCCGGACATCATATGAAGGTAATAGAATTGGAGTGGAGCATGCTGCACAGCCACATATTGCATGTGATTTCCAACATGTTGCATACAAAACCGATTGGATTCGTCTCACCTTTTTATAAATACTGCAGACACCACAAGCGTGACTTTGACATCAACGCAAGAACATAACGTACAAACGTGTTCAAACCCCTGTGCCACAGACACATTATTACATTATGAGCCACTCGCATACGAGTTTAAATAGATTTTAGTAGATCTTTTTTTTATCATTCGCAGACAAAATCTTTTTCTCATGTTTTCCTGTATTAGAGATGAAGGATCTGCATCCAGCAATCCAGTCAAATGTCATCAATTTGAAGGCTCAGCTGTTTGGAGAGTGGGCAAATACGACTTGCTGACTGAAGTAGAGCGTTGTTTTGCTCGCTGTCGCACAATATATAAGTCCCCCTCCCAATCGGGATCAACTGTCGCCCTCCACAAGTGCGTGCCCTCTCCAAAACCGGCCGATCCGTCGCTGTCCCTGAACGCCTCGCGCCCCGCCGCGTGCACGCGTCGCCCTCAGGTTCCCCCCCCACGCTGCATGCGCCCCGTCTGATGGATGGTGCACTGTGGCACTTTATTACCTCGAGGGGCGTGTCCGGCTCATCTCACTGGGCTCTATCAATGTAAATCTGTCCGGCCGGGGGGCTTTATGTCCTCCGTGATGACGTGTTGCGCTTTATCGCGCTGCGTTAATTTGAGCCCCCCCCCCACATTCTATTATTATCCTCCAGCATTTGTTTATTTTATTTCCCCCCCTCACGTCGGATGAATAAATCTTAACCCTGTGTGAGTTCATCCGTCCCACCACAGGGCTGTGCCAGTGTGCCTTTCTTAACAAAAAGCCAGCGGACCGACCCTACTAGTTGCCATGGCGACACCTCCTCCCTGCCCGCCGGATATCTGGGTATCCCATTGTAAAAATGTGTGTGCGTGTGTGTGTGTGTGTGTGTGTGTGTGTGTGTGTGTGTGTGTGATGGAGATAGTTTGAGTCCAAAGTGACAATAAAATGGCCATGGCTGATTTCCAAGGCCAATATATTTTGTAATACCACATTGTACTCTTCTTCATTCGAGAAAAAAAATCAAGAGTTAATAGACCTAAAACTTGATATTATATTCACAAACAATCAAGGAAAGGCCTTTGAAATGCTTAGACCTTCTCATCTTGATCAGACTGATACATCACTTACTCAAGTATACTAATATGTAAGTGTTTTTCCTTCAGTGCGTTCAGGCAGCTAAAACTTGGTTAAGCTTATAAAAGGATTGCAGTTACTAAATACCCTTTTGAAATAGATTCAATAAAAGCAATGTTTTTCTACAATCTGTTTCCTCTGTCGCGCAGCCGTGGTGTTCTCTAACAAATGCTCCCTGCAGGCTTCGGTGCATGAACACTTCCCTGCAGTCCCCGTGGATTTATCTCACCCTGCAAAGGAACCGACGTCTCCCTTCAGCGCACCTCCTCTGCGGCTCTCAGGTGATTAAAGTGATGTAATATTTGGGGTTATAAAAATGTTCTGCCGTTGCTTTTACTCAACCACGATTGTGCTTCTCTGTTGGGGCCCACGGTGGAGATCAAGTGACCTCCAACAACACGATTGGAGGGAAACAAGAAGAGCAATTGATTTCCGCAGTAGAGGTCGTATTCATCTCCACCGCGTTTCCACCGCGGCTTCTTACCTCGATCACATCGAGCCGGGTGGAGTCATCTGTTTTTTTGGACAGGACGCAGCAGGTATTTATATGAAATATGTTTGACGTGCAGCTCATAAAAGCGCCGTTATCAAGCCCACCCCATAACAGAGATTACATCACTGTCACCATGGCGACGCCCACAGCAACAAATCACTGGTTTGTTACTTGAAGCCTGAAGATGGATTTCTATGCGATGTTTGATCTCGCGACGCTTTACGCACGTGATTTCTTTGTGATATTATGAGAATCCAGCAGCTGTGCTGATGTTGAGCATTTAATAGATTATTCAATTAACGGGATGATGGATTATATGACATTTCTTTACATATTATTATTCATTCTTCTTTGCAGCAGCTTAGATTAAACTTCGCCATCGAGCATGAAACCAACGCAAGTTTCAGGAAAAAAGGCTCTCCTTCCTGATCCCGAGCTTTTGTTTGCTGACTTTTACGAAGCCTCTTTGTGTGCAGTTTGCTGATGTTTTTGAGTCTTGTTGCAGACAGTGAGCCAGTAAAATGAAAAACTCTAAGGCAATCTTCTTTTCCCCCCCGAGATTCTGAAGTACGGTGTCGTTGCCGCCCATCTCGGCTTTGCTGTCACCCACTGTGTCGTCTCCGATTTAATAACACAACGTGTTTCAGCCTCACCTGTTGCCAGCCCGCCTCAGTTGATGGAGGATCCGTCCGTCTACCCGTCCGTCCTCACTGGGTCGGACTGTCAGTGTGGGAAAATGAAGCACACCCAGCTTTTTATTTTCCTCGAGCGAATGCATCCTGCGGTAGGGAATTTTCTCAGAGCAGAGAATCTTAAAATCCTAAATGCACATTTGCAGCAGCCGTTCCAACAGCTTTGCACTGATAATTCGTCTTTTGGGACAACACAAAGCTTTATGTCAGAAACTACACATGCTGCTTTAGGGAAATAGCTCTCATACACTAATCTTTTCGTGTTAAAACTAATAGATTTTGCAAACTAGAAGAAAAGTCGGTCTTGCCAAATGGTGTTTAGAAAAAAGCAGAATGTAAATAAAAACCTTCCATCCTGTCTGCAGAAATACAACAACCTCATTCTATTAAATGAGTAAAAAGAATTGCAGTGGTGATTGATTTAACAGGAGCGTCTGTGTTTGTTAACGACTCTTCATAACAGTGTATTTTAATTTACCAGAACTATCCCATTTCATTGATTTCTGATCTGGGCCAACCTCACAATAATACATATTCCATTCTAGCGTCAGTGGTTGCTTTTGAACCCTGTTTTTACTGTATGAATAAAAGAGGAGTAAACACAAAACTGGCCCGACCGCTCTCCCAGGTAGATGAGAAAGTATTCTGAATGTGATTTAAGTCATCCACAGATAAAAGGTGAGAAAATCAGGGGGGGGGGGGCGGGGCGTTTTTCTTCTTGTCGCCTCGATTGATTCTCCTCCTTCCCACGTCGAAGGCCTCAACGTATTAATGAATAAATCACAGCGCAGTAAAGCGTGACAGAGAAATTGAAATGAGGACTCAACTGTCTAAAGGTGAACAGATCGCCTGGGTTCTCTTTCTCCACCGCGGCTTTTCTGCTCCCCTGCGATCCGATTCCGTCTGGGGGAGGAGTGATTGTTTCTACCTTCGAGTCGTCCAGGGCCCGGAGACGGCTTCCAGACAATAGAACCATTGCGCTTTATACAGCTAAAAGGATTCGAATAAACATTTTATTTTTTTATTTTGATCGTTTTGATCAATCAGCCGGCACCCTTCTTATTGATTGCGCCGAGGTTCGTTTTGATGCCGTCCCACCGTGCGTGTTGTTCTTCACAGGCTCCACCGGGTGAACTCTGAGGCCCTTGTTGCCCTGAGGATTCAGCACTAGCATTCAATTTGACACGGCCCGTCCATTTTGGATACAACAACATTGAAAGCTGTCGCCAATTATTCAAATGGGAGAATCCTGGTTTGTCAACATTTTTTTGGCTGTACAGTGTTGCTGTTTCTCTCCCAACAGCCTTTATTCTCCGCTAAGCTCAGCTAATTGACTTCTGGCTTCAAATTATTTTAGTTGCATTGACATTCTCGTCTAACTCTCGGCCAACAAGCACATTTCCAGTCTCCTTTAAGTCATCACGGCGTATAATGACCACGTGATGTCACCTCCTACTCGTTGGCATCCTTCCTCTTAGTGCAACAGCACAATTGGGTATTTTGGAACGTCTGCTTTAAATGGTCTAAAATCCCGCTGTCGGCTGCGGGGGGACTGTGATGGGAGCTTTGGTCTCCTTTCCCCTCGTTGAGTCGTACTCTGACATCGTTGGGCTGGCGGCAGAGGGGCGCTGGGCTTCGCCGGGGGGAGGGGGGGGGTGACTGATGGCGTGGAGCCCCGGTGATCTGGGCCCAGGAAACCCGTCAGACTCTTGGCTTTCCTGCGCATGTACTGAGTCACGGGTCGTGCTTTGGCTAATTAACTGTTCTGTTTAATTCTAAATTTCTCCACTTAACCGTTATGTTTGACATCATGTTATTTAGACTTCTGCTGAGGGAACTAAACATACGTGAAATGCCCGGTGCAGCTGGTCCTTCAGTTCATTCATTCAGTGACTCATTCAGAACTCCATCCTGCCCTTTGAATGTTTTGGTAGATTGACCCTCCTTTTATTTATAACTGTTTTCACCAGTCCCTCGACACAATGCGAGGTTCAGAGGTTCAGCTTCTCATCAAAACATTGCACGTCTTCCCCTCCTCAGTATCACTTTCAGCCAGAGGACCAATCCTGCGTCCAGATCTCCCAGAGGCCTCAGAGGAAAGATGTCGAAGCTTCCTCCCCCGCAACAGCCTAAATAACCAGTCCAGCACTGATGAAATATGCTGGTTTCCAGTCTCTCGGGACCCATGTGTATCCTGCGCTTAATACCGGTTGAATTATTTATGAGTGCTGCCTATCTGGCCTTTCAGCAGGCCCGAGACCCCTTCCCATTGGAGGCAAAGAGCACGCGACATTCAGGAGGAATTAATGCATTGTTCAGAAGACGGAAGGATGGACAAAATGACTTTTCTAACATACGTTGCAGTGGGATTGCTTCGAGAATAACACTAAACTAAATCACAGCTCATCCCCTTCAATACATATTACAATGGTGAACCAGACAGGTGGTCCATCATTCCTCCGCACTTAGGAATCACTGCAGGTGAGAGTACAAGGCCCTTTGACATTTTGTCATAAAACCTTCACGAGGACGGCCATCAATCAGCTGCTGCCTGGAGAGAGACCTTGAGACCTTTTTCCAGCCAGAGACCATGTGGTCTTGTTTCGTAATAAGCTCCATAGCATATGGAAGATGTCTGGCACGATGCGATGGATGGACAGACTCGAAGGTGTACAACTTTTTTTTATGAGAAGGAGGGGGAAAAAAAAGAAGCATTGGACATTGTCATTATGAGCTCATGAGCGTCCTATTTGGGCATTTCCGTATAATGCGCTACAGCAACATCTAGAGCATTGCAAGAGAGAGAGAGAGAGAAACCTTCCACGCGCGTGTCGTGATAACAAACTCCGCTCCTTCTTTCGCTGTGTAAATATTAGTCACCGGGTGATGAGGTGGGGGGAGGCTGTCTAAGACGTGATTGCATTCCAGCAGCTGGCTCGGTGCCTCAAATACAATGGATGAGTGTGTGTATGTGAGCATCAGTGTGTGTGTGTGTGTGTGTGACAGGATCCCGGGATGTGTGAGGCAGGAGAAGGGAGGTTGGATCGCTCCCCGAACCCGCTCCCCCGGCTTCATTAGCAGCTGTCCGTCGGCTACACAGGCCCGCAATGCCGCTGGATGGTTGCCGGGCAACTGGGACCCTGCTCGTCCAATGGGGGCCCGGAGGCAACAGGAGGGACTGGCCTTGGCGCGCGACAGAGGGAGGCCGAGTTCCCTACCGGATCCATTGATTTTGCATTAGGCTGTTTGTTTGTTTTTTAGGGAGTTTATCCGACACATTCTCTTACGAAGTACCAAAGCACAATGACAAGAGATCTTTTGGTTTGAGCAGAAATGCGGCGGCATAGGAAAGTGTAATTGCTCCTGGCAAACACCGCAGCACACCAGGGGTGTCTGTCGTCTCAAAGCTCCACTGATCGGTGCCGCAGTTTAAGGCAGCGCTCCCTCCATCTCCCCCCTCCCTGACGCCCCGCTGCAAAAAGTCAATTGGATTTCAAATTGCTGAGGAAAAAAACAAAAATGGATTAATACTCAATGGCTGCAGCCGGCGTGCTCGTCTTTCTGGTCGAGCGGCGCGCAGCACGAGCTCCGGCGTCGAGCCCTGACACGCGGCGACTGAAATGTCCGATTTTGCATGATTTTAAGTTCTCAGAAAATACTCAAATGAAGGTGGGACAGCACGCTAACGATGCCGGTCAGTAGTTAGTAAGAAGAAACCAAGCCTGTGCATTCGGACACTCCAACAATAACGGCCATAACTTTCACCCTTTCACATTTCGATAAGCAGTGAATGCTGACGAGATGTAAAGTAGAACCTTTCTAGAAAAGGGAGCGTATAGACGTGGTGTCATAATTGTTGTAGAATGAGTCGCACAACATGGAGCACGGGCCGAGTCTGCATGAATCATTGGCTGATGTGTTTTCATGTGTGCGAGTGAAAAGGGTTTCCGTACAGCTTCTATACTGTACACCCTTCGACTGGATAATGTATCAGTTGAGTTGTTCTGATACGGGGGGGAGGAAGGCAGTGACTCGCTTAATGACATTCACACATCAGGATTCGATTTGAGCAGGTCTCTTTCTTTTTCATGGCTTCCTTTTTGATTCCGTTAACGCTTTGATCATTACCTTTTTAACTGGCACCTGTTTGCAAAGGATCCATTGCTTCAAACGTCCCGTCCAAGCTTCGCCTGTGCGACTGTCCCCTCAGACAAACCAGTCAATATGAGTTGACTTTTCAACGTGGAAGCTTGAGTGGGGTTTCTATCCCCTGGCTGCATTACAACCATTCATATGCAGAGGCTTACACTGACCCCTCGGGGGAAATTAATATGGAACATCTGGAGCGATGTGTGACACTCGTAGCGGCGCAGCTACACACTCGGAGCATTGGCTGCATTATAAACAGGCATTTGAGAAAATCAAGGGCCCGTTCATCCATGAAGCTTTTCATAAACTCTTGAGCCACTTCCAGCCCTTTCTCCTAAAGATGAGGTTTTAAACATAACGAAGTAACAAGATAAATTGCCTTAACTTAAACATATTTTTGTATTTTAAAAAGAACTCCCTTGATCGGGTCATTGACATGATTGAGAGGGCAGGGTTGTTCGGGGTCTTCACGCAGGCTTTAGGAAATGCAGGGGAAGGTTTTGAGCGGCGGGCCGGCACTCCGCTGTGCCACTCAGCGGCGCGCTTTGTTTTGGTAATTTATCACAGGAGAGGAAAAGAACAGGCGGGAAAGGAGCAGGAGCCGCAACACGGCAAAGAGGCGGCGGAAAGTGGTTCAGCACCACGGACAGCGGCATCAACTTCTGGTCGGTTCACTGGCAACAATTAGTCACAGGACCGACGCTGAGGGAGGTGTAACAAAGCAAAAAGGGAGAGGAAGCTGCTGTTATTGAAAGTTTGATCCAAATGGTCTGAAAACATGACAGGATTTTCCATCTGATTCTCACTCCTCTGTGCCGTGAAATAGTTTGCACCTCCTCGGTTGCAAACTATTTTTTAAATTATTATTATTTTTATTTCAGTGATTCTTTGGCGTACCACTAGAGGGAGCCCCGCGTACCACTAGATAATGGATTGAATGACATCCGTTGTCGAAATGAATTAAAAAATATACGTTATTAATCTAAATGAGCTTTACCTGCATAACACCCCTCTCAGAATTTGTTTCCCTCCAAACAAAAGGCCGTATTCCTTTGATCAGGATAGAAATGGTGTCTTTTTCCTCCTGGAGGACGAGTGGCTACTGAGGCAGGATGTCCACCGCAAGGCGACAGCTCAGTGTGTCGCGAGCACAGCTGTTATTACCAGCAATATTTACGAATGTATTACCATTTCCTTTGCACTGGTCTGCCGGACAGCGATGAATCACAGGATTCCCTCTCTGCCAAAACCGGTGGCCAAAAGTACGCGAACACCCAGACACCACACACACCAATGTAATGGTTTACTGCAGTGATTCTCAAAGTGTGGTACCACTAGTGGTACGCGGGGCTCCCTCTAGTGGTACGCCAAAGAATCACTGAAATAAAAATATTTTATTTTATTATTTTTTTTACTAAACATTTAAGTACAGTACAGTTTTATTAAATCTATAAGAACAGTTTTTTACATTTATTTTAGTACAATGTTTATTCAACTTTTATGTGCAATATATTTTAATTGAATTTAAGTACAGTTTTTCTTTTCTTCCTATATTTGAGTGCAGCCTTACTGTTGAAACTGTGTAAAAATGTTACAACGGCTGACAATATTAAATATACTTCTTTAGGAATAAAACCTCTGCCTTGTTTTTGATGAATATTTAGGCCTGCTACACTACTGCATAGTGTTGGTCTTTATGGTGGTACTTGGTGTAAAAGGTTTTCATCTTCAGTAACCAGTTTGGGACATGTGGATTAAGAAAATGCTAATTGATTTTTTTTAAATGTAGTGTGGCACTAAAAACCATATGTTGGAAACAAGCTGTAAGCAAATGACACCAAAACTTGATTGATAAACACCTTCATAGGTAAGGTAATGTTCAAAATCGTGCACAAAAAAACGTCTGCGTAAGCACACAATCTCTTTATTTAAAAAGAGCAGGTTCTGTTAATGTATATAAGAACTGGACCTGAACCACCAAATGTGTTTTCATTCCTAAGTTGTTTGGAGGAGCACCAGACTGTGAATGTGACTGAGCGTCTCTGTACTTTGTGAAATCCAACATTTGTAACTCGGCAGAGACCATCTGTGTGACAGGAGAAGGTGAGAGGAGCTCCGCTCCCACTGGAAGGAGAACAAAATCACACCTACAACCGGATGCAAAGTGTCGACCTGACTGGTCAACAAGCAGGACGTAATTAAACATTCGCTTCCAACAGGAAGAAGAAGAAGAAGATGATTTTGTTTGGTTTTTGTTGATGATTTTAAAGCAATGATGTACTTATACTTATGATCTCGTTTATGATGTTCAAATATGGATATAACTCTCTTATTTATTATTTGGTACTTAGTTAATGTGGCCTTCCACTCGCTTATTTTATTTTTAATTTCATTTTTAATCTAATTCTCGTGCTCTTATTTTTTTTGTTACCACGCGTCTTGCTGCGGCGATCGTGTAAATTTCCCTATTGTGGGACTAATAAAGGAATATCTTGTCTTTTTACTTTTCACCCTTATTATTAGCATCATTAGGTCTACACAGACCTGTGAGTGGGGTGGGGGGCGCACACAGCTGCAACTTTAAGACTCCACACGCCTCCCCTCCGCCAGCTCCAACAATGGTCTTTTCCAGCTCCGCTTATCACAGCAGTATTCCTGCCATGCCATAATTTCTTTCACCGGTGTGTGAATGTGTATGTGTGTGTGTGTATGCATGCATGCATGTGTGTGTGTGTGTGTGTCAGCCCCGGAAATCCAATGTCATTACCCAACGCGGCTAATTTGGCCACCACCATCCCCGCTCTCTTTTTGCGCGTCCGGACAATGCCAGCGGCGGGGACCGGCCGCACCTCGACGATCGCTTCCTCGGCGCCGGCGCTTGATCGCGCCGAAGAAGCCTCCTAGGGTCGCGCACTCGATGGTCGCAGCTCCAGCCCGCAGAGACCGCAGTTGTCACCGACCCGCCGGCGGGGGCTCCGCGCAGAGCAACGCGACACATTGTGAGTAGACGCACGCTTGTTGCCGCCCGCGTCGCGGTGACCTACATTGCCCTCGTTCCCGCACGCTCAAGGTGATTTATCCGCGGTGCCCTCCTCCTCCTCCTCCTCCTCCTCTTCCTCCTCCTCGTGCATCTGGTGTGGGGATGTTGGAGGAGCGCATGGATGACATTGTGGGGCTTTTAGGGTAAACACGGCCAGAGAGGCAGAGGAGAGATTTATAGAGAGGGGGGGAATGAGAGACTGGCATGATGTAATGCACTTGAGACAATAGCCAAGGATTCTCCCCAATTATCATTTCAGATAGTGAGGAGGAGATGTTACAGACACGATCAGCGCCGCAGTCAGTGTGTGTGTGTGTGTGCGTGTGTGTTACAGCAAAAAGCGAAGCTGCCCCTCCTATAAATAATATCATTACTGGCTATTATAGAGCGAGAGCATAAAGGAGCCTCTCTGTCATCCGCTCCTCATATCCCTTCCATTCTCCCACACACACGCACACACACACACACACGCACACACTTGCACATACCAGTGTGGATGCATGAATGAATACGTGGACGAATGAATGAATGAAAAAGGCGCACACGTGCCGGCTCGATTTGACGCTGGGAGGTTAACGGCCTGCAGGCGAAGCTGTGATCCTGCTTCCCGACCTCCTGAGTGAACGCTCACATTTACCAACCGCGACAATCAAGCGACCTCTCGCAGAGATTTGCGTTCAAGTTGTGTTTTAATTTAAGGGTTTTTTGCATTAAGAGAGACTTTCCCGCCCGGGGGGGTTACCTGTGCTTTAAGGTCTATAAAATGATGGTCTTGTGGCAGCGTTTAGGAGGCCAAACTCTCCATAATAAGGAAGGTGGAATGCAGGAACAACGTTGGTGCCGCGGCTCGAATCCGTTACAAGCTGCAGCTTTATTGCTCTTTCTTCTCGTGTGCTCACCTCGATCCGTGCTCTTATTCAATCGATTGTTTGATGGTTTGCGTGACCTTGCTGCAGGGGATTGTGGGCAATGTTGCAGGCTATACGCGCCGTCCTTTCATGTGCACGCAGACTTGTGTTCAGTTGAACACACGGCCAATGAAACACACACACACACACACAGAAGCTGCCAGCCTCCCTCACAGACTCAGGTAGCGGTAAAGCGCACTCAGACAAACACACACACACACACACACACACTTGATGCTCTCCCCTCCTCCCTAATGGCAGCGGCTGAATGTAACTCTACACTCATGCCGATCCTCTTCATCCCGTCACCATCTCATACCGCTTTCACTGCTCAGCGGGTCCACGTTCACACGAGGTCGTCCGTCGCAGCAGAAAACATGGACCTGTGTTTCGTGCTACAGTTGGCTTATGCAGAAGCTGCTCTTTATGTACCTGTCTTTCCAACCTAAATCTCTATTAAAGTCCATCATGCAATTTGTAATTTGGGCTAATGTTGACTGAAATTCAGGGGATCAAAGCAACCGTTTTTGGTAGACAACAAAACTGAGTGTTTTTGTGTCCTTGGTTTACCAAATACCCCCCAATATTAACACCTGCAGGGAACACTGAAATGAAATTTCAAAGGTATCTCTTTGCCGAGAAATAGCTAAATAAAATGATGGAATATTAAAGCCTTTGAAAATCCCACTTCTTCTTTGTTGTTGGATGAAAGCCATGGTGATAATGGCGATCATATTTTCAACAATAACACAAAGTATATGTCCTGATCTGACCAATGACGGTCCAGTATTCACTCTCCTTTAAGCTGTCTTTGGTCTCCGAAAGTTCTCGGGGAAACATCTCTTAAGATGCCAAATGTATTTTTCGTTTCAACATGGTTGACTTTGACAAGTAGCATTTAAAATGCCCATTTGAACATAACTACGACATGATCCTACCGTTGAAGCTTCTGTCCTGCCCCAAGAACAGAAGCTTAATGTAAGAACATGACTCTGTTCCATTGACCACATCAATACGACCCTTCATCATGCATGGCTGTTGCATCAGCAGATCGGCCTGCTGCAGCCTCGTAGTGCTGAAAGACGAGGTCGCGTGGTGCCGCCGTCCGTTCCCGTGGCCGTGGCTCAATCGAATAGACTCCGTTGGTAGTTTTCGTTGGCAGGCTCTCTCTCGGTTGTCAGACGTCTCTCTCTTGTGCGGGGGACTCCACATGAACGGGATCTTCTCAGTCGTGCAATCTGGTCCGTTCCATTCACAAAAAGGCCTCGTCACACTTTACTTTTTTTCTTATTCATGTCGTGAGGAACTGAACCGAGTGAAGTGTTACTAACGTTTGAAACGTTGACCTCGTAGCTGCATAAAAGGTGGGTTTCTTAATGGGCTTTTCGGGGCATTATTATCTTGCTTAACGAGGCACAGAGTTATGCAATCCGCGCTTCGAAACACACCGACGTAACACAGGTTTTAGCGCGGCTTATCTCCAAAGCCACAGAGCGTCGTGTTCAGGCCTCGTCTCGTTCCGCCCTCGCTGGCTCGCTCGCCCGCTCGCTCCTCCGCGAGGTCTTTTGATGTTCCCCAGGTGGCGGTTGGTGCTGAATCCGCCTCACGTGGCCCCCGCGTGTTGCTTACGGGAACGTGCTGCTGTTCGCTGCGCCGCTCCTTATCTACCCGCACAATTGTTCCCCTGTTAATGAGATTAACTGAAGACGTTCAGGAAATTAGCCGCAGTTTGTTCCTCCCGAAATGGAGTGGCAACGTTTTTATCCGTCCCGTACAGCAGCTCTCGGCCCGCTTCAGCTTCCCTTTAACTAAAAGCCATTAGTCCTTTCTTCCTTTTTAAAGTAATGGAAAGCATCTTAAACATATCTCTGCAAATGCCGCCCTCACCATGGTGACGGTTGTTTAAATGGTCGAGATGAACGAGGCCTTGTTTTTTAGAACCAGTTGCAGAGAGTGAAGGATGTAACACTTTCAATGTGACACAAAGTCTCACGAGGCCTTGTGCACAAAGGGATCTGGATTTGTCGCACTGATTGAGAACCTCACTCCTACGCTCCTAAATAATTAATTTATTGGCATATGGCATGGAGAGAAAAGACCAATGATCTGTGCCTGTCTGTCTGTGCATCTGGAGCCCGCGATGTGTTCAATTGGGCGCGTTGCATCATTTCAGACTCGCATTTAACATCTCTACCCAGCCGCGCTACATTCACTCAGTCAAGCTCCATCTTCTTTGCACATTTCCTTGTCAATTGCTAAAAAAAATACCAAATTCTGTGTCATTCTGGCCAATAAAATTCTGCACGTTCAATGTTAGACATGCATTTACGCCCAAAGTCTGGTACACCGGTCGGGCCAGATTCCCCCGGTGTGCATGTTCACACTGTGCCGCGATGTCGTCCATCGGTGCTTTATATCCGCAGCCCAAATAGCTGTTGTAATGAGGGTCAAATTGGCTGTTCAGCTGTGAGGAAATGGTGTTGTCACTGCTAGCGAGCACAATCTAGACAACATCTGCATCGCAGCTGGCAAACGGAGCTCTCGGAGCGCGCGCGCTTCACGCTGCCTACTGAGGCTGATTAGGGCTCATCTGTCCGAGAGGAGCGCGCTAGCTCTTACTTGTCATCACTACTGCCTGAGAGAGACGCTCAGAAACGCCCCTCAGAAAGAGGGCGTTTAAGAGGAAACAGAAGTGGTGGTTTTATCGCAGCTTTTGACAAATCTCCATCTTGACGAAGGAGGCGGGATGAAACGGATACGTGTTGAGTTGAGTGATTCGCTCGGCCGGCGAAAGCAGATCAGGCGGTGCACTTTCCCGCCGTGTCTATTGATTTTTCATAGACAGTAAAAAATGATTTTTAGGGGCCGCGTGAGGTGCAGGAATGGGACAAAAGGGGTTTGTAGGTCCTATAAAGAACATCCACAGGTCACAGGCAAACAAAACGCTTTAGGGGCCCATATTTATTGGTTCTACATTGATACCGCAGCAAAAACATGCGGAGGATGTTCAGAGGGCTGTTTGGATTTGCAAGCTAACTCCTCAGAATGTGGGAAATTCTGGCCGGTCGCCCGGGGGGGGGCGTTTGGGAGACCCCGCCTCCCTGCCAGGACATGCTGGGACACAGACCCGCCGTCGTAGCCAAACACGGAGGGGGTGTTGGCACTGGGAAACAAATACGGTTGAGAGTACAGGGAAGTGATGTCGTCGGGCCTTTGGATCATTGTTTGGCAATAATCGAGGGCCTGACACCTCCTTATTGAAACGTTTGTACTGTAAAATGAGTCAAATGAGATTGGACGAAGTAGTTAGCCTAGTTAGACTGGTGCATTTCTTTTTAATTAACTTCAACTTCACCGTGTTTTATTTTGGGGCTTACCGTAACTTTGAGCCCCTGCAGTAAACCAGGCTAAACATGTTAAGGTATCACTCAAACTGGGGGATTAAACTGATATTAAATAACGGTAAGAGAGGAAAGAATGTTTCCCAAAATGACTTATTTTTACACTCTGTGCGTCCGTCATGCTTTATGTTTACCTCGGCTCGGTAAATACGTCCAACCCGTGTTTTATTTGCGGCTTAGCGGAGCTTCCTCCATCACAGGTCTGACGTGTGACAACGCGAAGGCGGCTTTAGATCACGAACCGCCCCGTCGGCGAGGACGACTCCGATGGCTCTTCTCCAGGGAGACGGGAATACGGTCTCACATCCACTGTTGCATAGATATGGCGTGTTATGCAACTCGATCTGGGTCTGGATCATTTAACCGCACAAGCGTGAAATCTAGGGCAGAACGCCCGGCCTTTCAAGACGTCTCTCGGGGAAGGGGGGGGGGGGGGGGGAGGGGGTGACGCTGGGGCCCAGTCACACACACTCGCATCCATGCAGACGGACAGAGAGGAAACCTACACCATCTTTACATTTAAAGTTAATTATTGCCGATATATTTGGTAACTTTAAAATCGGTTTCTGGCACCTTTTGCTATCAAACGCTCATTTTGATTAAACTGCTTCAGGTGTGACACAAGCGACATTTAATCACATTGCCATGCATTATGCAACGCCGTCGCCTCCTGTTGAATATGCATCAGAATTGACTTTTCCAGCGAATTATGTAGTCGGTTGACCGCTTGAGAATGAGGCCGACAATTGAGGCTCAACTCCGGAACAGAAAAGAAAAGAGTGCAGCAGGAAGTCTGGTTGAAGAACCAAGCAGCTCGCCTGTTATATTTAACATTTTATTTAAGATGTACCTGAAAGATCTCCCTCTGTGCCTCCCAGCGGCAGGATGATGTGCGAGGTGATGCCCACCATCAGCGAGGACACGGCGCTGAGCCAGCGCGGCTCTCAGAGCGGCGCCTCGGACCCGGACTCCCACTTTGAGCAGCTGATGGTCAACATGCTGGACGAGAGGGACCGGCTGCTGGACACGCTGAGGGAGACCCAGGAGAGCCTGGGCATGTCCCAGCAGCACCTGCAGGACGTCATGTACGACCGCGACTCTCTGCAGCGCCAGCTCACCTCCGCCCTGCCGCAGGTAAGACGGGGGGGGGGATCGCAATAAAAAGTTGTTAAACCACGTTGAAATCGCTGTTTCCTACGTGGATGGAATGAAATGACACATCGTTCAGAGATTACATTTCATATCCCGGGACGAATTGCAAACTGAATTTTTACAGCGATTAAAAACATCCAGTATCCTTAAAAATGAAAACATACACAACATCAGTTAAATACTGTTGAATCAACATGGAACAAACATCCGATAGTCCAGTACGATTTCATTTGGAAGTGGTTTGAACTCAGTGTTTTTTCAGCCTTTGTCTTCTTGTCTTTTTTCCGTGTCGAACCGAGCCAAATGCCACGTTTTTCACTCACCCAAACATGATTTAAAATCCCATTCATAATTCAAACCCAGCGTGCAGCCAACCACGTCGGTCAAAGGCAGGTTCGACGATTCAGTGAAACATAACGGGAAAAACATCCAGCTCGACATGGCGGCGCGGTTCAGGCATTGTTTTGGGACGGTGAGCGGAGATCCGCCCTTTTCTGTACGTGTGCCATTGCTTCCAGTCACACGCTCTTCCCAGAGGCGACGCGAGGTTCCCTGGTGCTGGTGGGAGGAGAAGGACTTTGTTCCGTAAGCGCAGCGACGGCCTCGGAGACGAAGGCAAAGCCCTTCGCAGTTTTTACAGATGCCTCGTTTTTTTTAATGAATCCTGCTACATTTTCTTCCCGCTGCTTCGTTAATGACTGTGAAACAGACCTGTTTTTGGAGAAGTTATAAATGAATCCAATCCAATTCGTCTTAAACCGGAGGTATCAACAGGGGGGGGTCTGTCACTGTGGACCAACATAAAAGGTATAAAAATAACATTTGCAGAGCAAGAGCGTGCGGCGACGTGTTCGCCGCTCTCCGCCGGTAGGCAGGGCCCCGCGGCGGCGGCGTGGTGATGCATCGGTTGTCACTGTGTAACGACACCGTGTCCCGGCGCCCTTAAATAAGACGTCGCCACCGGCAGACGATCGGGGACCCCCCCCCCCCGAGTGACGCGCCGCCACAAACAAACCCATTAATCCGTCTGATGGCGTCCTATCGGCCCCGCGTGGCGTCAACGCCACTCTAATGGTTTACGAGGACCCGGGTAATTACACGGGGGCATGTAGCCGAGCGAGAAGTGGCCCCGTTGTGCTTCTGTTTAACGTGCAGCAGGTGAAAGGATGCGCTCGCGTTTTGTTGGACGATGAGAGTGTGGAACAACTCTGAGAGAATCGGCTCCTGAGTGAGGCAACAGATGGCTCCCAGGTCTCTCTCCTCTCGGTGTGCACGTGTGTGTGTGTGTGTGTGTGTGTGTGTGTGTGTGTGTGTGTGTGTGTGTGTGTGTGTGCAATGGGAGGGGGCGGCAGCAGAGCATCGGAACACCGAAGTGGCCTCATTTGGGGCGATAGGCAGGCTGTGAATGTGTCTTTGCTGATATCGCTCCTCTGTCTCTGAAGCCCACAGCGCCGGCAGGATGGAGCGTTGGCCCACCACAAACTCTCTCTCTCTCTCTCTCTCTGTTTCTGCTGTCACTGCCTCCCTCTTTTCCCCCTTCTCAGCCCCCCCCACCCCCCCCGGCCACCCTCCCTCTTTTCCCCATCAGAGGTTGCGTCTCTACTACTCCTCGCGACACTTCCGATTTATCGTAGTGACACTCGCCGTCCCCTCTCGGCGCTTCCAGGCAACAGCGCTGCGCCTCCGCCCCCCCCCTCCTTTTTGCTGTATGCCTCCTCTCCTCACCCACTGTTCCCTTGTCTCCTCTGTGCAACGTGTCACAAGGCCATCGCTGGATAACGAGCCCGCTGTGTTGTTTGTTAAGGAACGTTGTGTTAAAGCGGCTCTGAACAGTTTAACTTAAGAACAGCCGAGTCATGTGACAAACATCACAAGAAAGCTCTTCAGCGTAATGACCCTTTTGTCCGTATGTCGAGTCAATTCCAACCACTTTCAGTTCTTCCGCACAACGCGCTACTCGTAGTTCTGAAACCGCACATGATGTTTGGTGTGTTTCTGGATTTATTAACTTGGAATATTTAATATTCAAAATGGATCTGCAACTATTTTGGTTTAAGTCATTTTTCAAGCAAAGCTGCAACATCTTTTAATAGGTCTTGCATTTGATGGCTATTCTTCCTTATTTTCAATTGACAAAAACAATAATTTATTTAAAAAGTAATAGTAATAATTGCAGCTGATGCAACATGAGTTTCGTTGCACAGGCTGAGCGATTTGTTCTTGCCTGTAACTATAAATGAGAAATGAGAAGGGGGGGGGGGGGGGCGCGTGGTGTTTCTCCCCCGTGTCTCGCATTATTCTGGCTTGTTTCCTCTGCTGCGGTGCAGCCGGAGACTCTGCTCACAGACCAACGCGCTGCGCACCTCGGGGCTCGATGAGGTCGGGAAAGAGGAGTGCCCGCAGCACATGTGACAGTGATTACGTCATAGAGGTCACCGGAGGTCACCGGGGGTCAGAACCTGACCTCGTGGACGCAAGGCGGCCTTTCGCCCCCGGCCCTCTCTGCCCTGCCAGATGGTAACGGGACACCGGCCCATCGATCCCTCGCCCGGCGGCGGAGTAATGGAGGCGGAGGCAGCGCCGGATTACTGCACAGTGGCGGGAGGCCATCGATCTGCGGTTCGCCCATTCGTGACCGTCACACCGGCCTCGGCAGGAGTTGCAACGAGGTCTTTGGTAGCGAAGGGTGATGGAGGCCGGCAACGCGCTCGCATCCCACACGACCATCACGGCTTCGTATACACATCGGTTCATCCGACGAGCAGGTACCATGTATCATCGGTGCCGTCTGCTCGTTAGCGGCCCATTTGAAGTCAACGCCCCTCCCACGCCCCCCCCCCCCTCCCCTCCCCCCACACACACTCCCCCGCGTTGTTTTATTAATCGTACGCGACCGCCGTTCCTCAGGGAGCCCGACCGCAGGCGCACGGCCGCGACCTCCCATCCGTCTCAAAGCCTCGGCCGTGCCAGTGCTTAGTACTCACGGAATGTACCACTCCACGGGGTTTGAGGGGGGGGACATGACATGGGCAGAGCGTGGAGGCGAAGATGACTCTTTGCTTCCCCCCCCCCCTCCCTCTCTTTGCTCCTCTGTTGCTTGTGCTGGAGGCCCGCTGGGCTCCGACAGTCAGCCGGTCAGCTGGTCTCCTCCGCCGGAGCAGCACATGATTCTCCATGATTACTGTTATTGTTTGTGGCCCAGTTCACGCCGCCCGGGGGCCCAATGTGCAGCTGGGTAGAGGAGGAAACCGGTATGAGGAGAGTGGGAGGGAGGGAAGGAGGGGGGGGATCCAATTGAAGTGAACATTTATAGTGCATCATATAATTCTGTGTGTTCCACAAAGTGACCCAGAGAAACGTGGTAATTCATTTCTCCACATAATTGGCACGTCCACCGTGCTGCGTGTTTTCCATCTCTGCCGTCTCGCCAGCCTCGATTCGCTAACCAAACCCCCTGATTTCTGCTCCCAAATCCTTGCTTTTCCCCTCTTCTCCCTTTAATCTCCCCCACATGGACCAAGCAGGGACGAACCGCACGGCGGCTGCATCGAGTGTCTGTAACGGCTCTGATCGATATCCATGAACGTTTACGTCTGTCTGATTACAGAGGCCTCCTCCCACCTCCTCCCGCCTCCCCTCCCCTCCCCTCCCCCCCCACCCCCACCTTGGGATGAATCATCAGCGCTGGCTGCAGATTGACTGCTGTCTACGAGACAAACAGAAGGAAGGGATGAGGAGATATGGGGGGGACGGGGGGGGGGGGGACTCAGCAGGGTGCTGCAACCTCAGGAAGTAGCGGGAGCCTTTGATCGGCCTAACGAGGAGACGGCGGCTGTGTGCACGCAAAGTCTTAAGTTGAGAGGAAGAAGTTACGCTGCCGTGCCGCAGAGCAGGCGTTAACGTTGTTTACCAGGCAGCTGACAGTTGAGCTGGAGGACATCGGCTATTGGCTTCGGGGCTGAAAAGCCCTCAGTCCTTTAACCGTAGCTGCTGCAGATTAGACGCTGACATCTCTTTTCTTTGGGAAAATCACAAGTTGGCTGCTTCATTTCAAATGCTTTGTAAAACAAGAAGCATGTTCTTGGTATACAGACTTGTATTTTCTGTGTAAATAGTTCCTGATTGAGGAACAAAAGGACAGGATTTTCTCTTTGTAAACCCTCCCTGATGGGATCGAGATGAGTGCGATCCACTCCAGTGTCGCCCTCTGCTGCAGGTGTCTTTGCCTTCTGAGGGCAAAAGGCTGAATTATGTCCCTCCGTCTGGTGGCTCAGAGATGAATGAATTAAGCATTCAAGCACCTGCAGGTATGTTTCTTTTTGTTCATCTTTTCCAAATGTCCCCGAAACATTGGACGATGAATCATTTGCGTTTAGGAAATGACTCACTTTGAACGCTTTGGATGGCATCTCCTTCGGTGGGAAAAAGCACACGTGTGTGTGTGTGTGTGTTTGCGTCACTGCGGGTAGATCTTGAGTATCAGAACCCGAGGCAAGAAATAAAGAGATTCTCAAATCTCACTCCACACACACACACACACACACACGAAGAAATTAGAGAACCGGTCCTTTGAGAACCACATTAGTGAGCGGAGGAGAATTAGGTTATGACCAATATTTAGTTCTCCTCGCTGTGCCGACGTCGCGCTGAAGCCGGGATATGAATGATACATTAACATAAACGTCTGTGAAAACCTTATGAATATAGGTAATATATAAAAATTATATTGAAGTTGGGTGTATTTAAAGGCTAGCTAAGAGGAGATGCTCTGGTCAGAGTCTGAGATTAATATTTTCTTGAGAGAACAGCCTTTAAGGATGGTTTGTTTTGTCAAATGTCACGTTCACACACTCGTAGTTGACCCGGGAATGAATGATCTATGTTTTTGTCATTAGTATCTGCCCTCGGGTGCTTTCACCTGCCATGCTGCCGGGAGATGGAGTGCACCGGTGTGGCCGGCGTGGCATCGCCTCAGACATGAAATCTCTCTGCCAAGTCCAGCCGAGGTGTTAAAAGTTGTGTAGAGCATCTTTAATCATTCCCCCTAATGCCATTTGTTGGAGGATGATCCATTTTTATTGGAACGGTTTTGAGAGCTATTTAACATCTTATTTTACATGCAAGTATCCTCTAATGTAAAGCACTAGCTGTATTTCTTCACAAATCACTATTATTATTATTGGCTAATAGCTCTATAATGGGAACTGCATGTGTGTGTATATATGAAGCGCTGAATAGAATCGATGGCTCCTTTTAGCGTTGCGATTTGTAAACTGCATGTGCAACGGTTCAGCCGGCCCGGTTGCGATGACAGCGCTCGGCGGCCCTGTTTTGCACTCTGATAATCACAGCCTGGCTCTTTTTGGAAGGCGAGGTATCCAGCGCAGCGCCTCCTCCTGCCAGCTCCCATCACAGGTATCCAATACGTGTCCGGAGACGCCAAACACACACGAAACATCCACCGGGTCAAACCCAGCGGGGAGACGTGTGCATTACATGCCCAGTTGTTCTCTCCTCAACCATCCTCCCAACTGCCTTAACGCTATAGTTCTTTATAACAGTAAAGTGAGTTATACTGTTAATTAATGAAGGTAGTTTGTGACGAATAAACAAGTTAACAGTAAAAGACTGTTTTTCACAGAGTGCGCTTTTTACAGCTCTACAGCATCGAGTGATGATTTGGTCGTGGACATGGCTTCATTAGTTGTGTGACTCGTTGGTTTTTCTTTTCTAACCATTGTCTCACTAAAAGCGTCCGTGTGCACAGAGCTTCTTAGAACAGCCCACTTGGATAGTAATGTTTGTAATTAGCTGTCAAGACAAACCTTCTGTTGTAAACATTACATTCAGACAACAAGGATGACTACAGTCCAAGGTGAACGGACCTTTTCTCTTCTATTATTCCTATTGTTTCTATTGATGCAGCTCAAGGTGGCAACATATCCTCATTTTCAATATTTAAATTCACATTGTGAGATTGAGAGATCGAGGCCACTGCTATCGACAATAGATCATTAGATTGGATTATCCCCTGTTTTGACTGATGCTTTGCTGATGGAGACGAGAGCAGATGTGCAGCCAATCAAAGCGAAGCTCTCTGCAGAACCCCGTGCGTGTTACACAAGCCCGTGTGTTGTGACAGAGGCGCAGCGCCGCAGAACCCGACGCTATTCACGCCGCTCACTGAATTACAGCCTCTTTGTTTCCATCGCTTTCACCGGAAGGCCTCGGCTGCACAGCTGCGCCGTGTGAGCATCGCCGGTCACATGCTTTCGCTGATTCTCTAAACAACGGGTGGCTTCAGGAGGCTGAGGAGTGGACCCGCTTCTGTCGAACTTTTCTGTTTCTTGCTCCGTGCATATTAATATTCGCCCACAGGATGTAGATCAACATCGGCTCTTTCCAAAACTCCCCTGGCTCGCCGCTTGAAACCCCGATGGGGGCTAATTACCGTGTTGGTCTCTGACAGCATTAGTCGGGCTGCTCGCGGATCCCCTGGAGTTGGGATTAGTAACGTCTGCTCCGCGTCGGTCCTCTTGTCCGCGCAACAGGCCGTGTTACAGACGTGCTTTACGGGCGGCCTCGTGTGTGGACGACAATCAGCTGCGTGCGCCTTGCGTGACAGACTCCTCGTGCTCGGCGTTCGTCATCCCGAGGCCTTGAGAGATTGAGGATATCTAATTCCTGTGAGGGGAAAATGATTAAATGAGCTGTAATCCAATCTACATTCAAAGGTTATCAGGGAGCTGGAGGGATCTGACCCAGTGGGGCAAATGCGTGCACACTCGTAGGGGCCGGATGAATAAACGGCGGGTGGATGGATACTGCACGCACATAGAGTTGTGGTCGTATCACTGGTGGTGTACTTCATTTTCAGTAGCGTTTGTATGCATGCTGTCTTTTGAGTACTTCATCACTACCTCGCTGTCTTTTAAGAAGGCATAGATGGATGTAACTGCTTCAGTTGCTCTCTGACAGGAAGGCAAAGTTGTGAACAAATTGCAGATAAAGCCTCCACCTCAACAAATGTTGTTTCTTTCAGGAGGGCTGTCTTTTAAGTTATTTGCTTTGCTTCTGTGCGGAACTCCTTTTACCCAAACCGTCCTTTCTATGTGGATCTTTAGAGGTTTCCTACTGCCTGAAAGACGTATGGTTGGCTTAAATTGTTGCTACGGTTGCAATATTAAACTGCCGCTGAATCCCGTCCATGCTGCAGTGTTTACTGCTCTTACACCTGGCACTGCCCGCTGGTCCCCCACATGGGGGATGAGAGTCGGGGGGGGGGCCGCAATAATCGCTGTCATCTTGAGAGAATCAAATTCATTGGCGTTTTATCGTTGAATACGGAACGATTTCTTTGCGGTATAAAAACAAAGAAAGCAGTCTGAAAACGATTAAAATGCCATTTTCCTCCTTACGGGATAGTTGATGGCTCATCATCAAGTTAGGGGAGAGAGATCAGCAAATGTTCCACCGTGGGCGTGAACCTGAACCGCCATGTGTTTTCTTCAAAGTGAAATAGCTGCCCGAGATTCGACCAAACCGCTGAAACTCTTGAGAGCCGGTCAAAATAACGCCGCCCCATTCGCTGCCTTTTGTCTCGGCTTGATGAACCGGGTGAACGCTGCTGCAGATGAAATAAATGTTAAGCAATCTCCTTTCACCCGGACCCTGTTTCAGTTGATGGATCGGCAGTCGTTCACCGGGTTGATGGTCTCAATAATTCAGCCGCCATTTATTCCAGGCTAATGGACGTAAACGCCACCCCGGTGCGCTAATGGAGCCGCTGAACACGAAGGAGGTCTGAATCATCTTTCACCTACCGGGAGCCACTTGATCGCCACACTTTAATAGCTTCCAGATCCGTAGGAAGTGTTCCGCTCCTCGTTTCTCGTTGGCGGAAGCTCGTCGTGCGGCGGCGAGGCCATGTGACGCACGGAGAAACCCGGAGACGGTAAATCAATGCAAAGGGACCTGATTTTATTAGTGACTTGATGAGTACTGGCTGAGTGCACACGAGAACATCGAGGATTATTCTGTGAAATATAAATAACGTTCTTTCAAATCTAAAGTGCCAGATGATTTTCTTTTTCTTATTGGCCGTTGGAAGTGGATCGCTCAGAGGGATTTGGCACGTCTCAAATGTCCTCATCGGGACACAAAAGGCCCAGTCAATGAATAGAGGCCCCGTTATCATCCTAAATGGGAGGCATTAGATGTGCAAGTGGCTGTGACCGCGCTCGCACGTGTTCTCTCGGCATGAACGTACACTTCAGAGCGGAGCGGCGACACGCCTCGTTTCCCTCTTGACCTCGACGCGCCGCTGCACACGCCGCGTGATCGGCATCCTCCTTCAAAGGGCTTCCGGGTAAGCAAAAGCGAGGTATTTGGAGATGCATGATGCAGCAAAGGAGCAAATTCTGCTGCTTTTCCCGTCCACGGCACTGCAGCGCTTTGCTTCCCCGGAGCCGATGCTTACCTCGCGCAACGCGACTTGAAGACACGTGACCACACGGCCACTTCTCCTCGATCAGCAGACGAATGTGAAAACAGCCTCCAGGCCTTCAGGCCTCTGCACACACACACACACACACACACACACACAAAACTGTACAATGTCAAAACGAAGTAACAGTAGGCGCCACATGTTCTGGGCTGCAGCGGTTAAAAGCAGCACCGTACGGATGTTTTAATCTGTTCATTGCAACCGGCGATGTGAAAGTGTTTCACCAAAATGCTTGTTGTTTAAGTGTACTCGGGGGGAGGACTTGATCATCGATCAGTTCCAGCGCACAGCCGGGGACGTTG
The DNA here is from genome assembly GCA_021346845.1 of Apeltes quadracus. Lineage (NCBI taxonomy): Eukaryota > Metazoa > Chordata > Actinopteri > Perciformes > Gasterosteidae > Apeltes > Apeltes quadracus. The sequence goes on along the minus strand of CM037915.1, from coordinate 10,610,978 downwards.
AGGCCGGAGGCATAAACGAAAGTTCTTGCTTTTGTCGTGAAATGACACACACAGAAGTGCTTCAGAAGAGAATCCAAACACATCGAAGTGCAGAGGATGCTGGCAATGTCTTTCTTCAGGTGTTTTATATTTATAGATAAGCCTGCCCAGTGTGCCATGAAACATCATACTGATAATCTCTCTCTTCTTTCATAACGCCTCATCATGTCTGGTGGATTGTCTTAAAATAGAACTGCTTTGAATTGGCTTAATCTCTCTCTCTCTCTCTCTCTCTTCTAGAATCAGTGAAACCTTTTATTTGTCGCCTTTAACAGTCCTGTATTTTTTGCATAGCTGGTCACATTTCTGGGCGCCATTGAAGAGACTCATCACACTTACTCGTTCACACTTAGTTTTTCTAGGACCTTTATGATCTTTTAGAATGATTTCACAGACACGTAAACGGTCTACAAACGAGGTTCTGAGGGGCTTCGCTTCCTGTTTCTCTCTCTCTCTGATCTGTTGCCGTTTGTCTCAATGTTCGGACTGCTCTGAGTCACCTCCAGAGACCCACCTGGGGTCCCTGAGAGCACCTTAAGGTTACCACGGAGACACGGTGTGAAATAAGCTTGGGTGGGGCACAGGGAGAGAGAGAGAGAGAGAGACTGGGTTTCCACGGTGACGGTGAACGTGAGTGAAATGTAGAAGAGGATACACAGAGGCGATGTGGTCTGAACTGGACTTAGGAGGAAATATGTGCAATAAGGGAAACGTTATTATTATGCTGCGGCTTTTTAAACGGCTTTTTAACTAAATGTCGATGCATCACGTTGTAAGAAATAAGTCAATGGTGCCTCTGGAGCGGCGACACCCTTTCAAGAGGTGGTTCTTTTCTGCGGCAGGGTGAGATCCACATGGCCAGTGGGGGAGGGCACACAGGCAGTGGGGCGCAGATGGCCAGTGGGTAACTGATGAGTGTGGAGAGGGAGGGGGGAGGGGATGAGAGGGGGGGAGGCAGGGAGAGTTTGTCCTTGACCTTCACGAGCGGACTCGATTCGGAGCCCAACATGAGGAAGCACCCGAACACTTTGACGGTTTGACACACACATGCACACGCTGTCCGTAGTCGGATCTACGAAGTAGTTCAGATTTCACATTTTAAGTCCAGCGTCTAATCTACCGGAGAAGTGACCTCGATGCCTCGACCCTCCGTCATCGGTGCTCCTTTCAAAGACTCCTTAAAGGGATCAGCACAGAACACGGAGCTGCAATTACACAACGCAACGCAAGCTCTCGTTCCCTTTTTCACCTCACCGCCAGCACTATCTCCCTCTTGCACACACACACACACACACGTGCCTTCATTATCTCTTCTTAAATTGACCTCTTGGCCGGCTGTGGGGGAGAGACAACACACATGTCAACACACAAAGGGACACGCACAGCACTCCCATTACTTCCTGCGGGGTGACCTCCCTGCGTTTGAGTGGGAGGCCTTTGCTGACTGAACTGTCCACAACGAGGCACGCACACGTGCACACTGTGTGTACAGTGGTGATTGGATGACGCGCACGGTCCAGGCACCACAGCCCCCCCCCCCCCCCTCAACCTCCCGCACCTCCCCCCCCTCCCGGAGACGCCTGCCAAGAAGTGATGTCACCATTTCTGTTCAGACACATCTCGTCTCCCGACAAGCACAAAGCGCTTTGTCTCAGTCGGTCACGCGCGTCCGTTGGCTTCGCGGCCCCGGTCCGATCCGAGAGCACGCTCCGCTGCTCCGTCCCCACCCCCCCCTTCTCTCCCCCGCTTGACCCCTGACCTCCGGTTGTGCCCCGAGGGCCCAAAACAACCCAATCTTTTGACACTCGGCGGCTGCTGTCGGGCCTGCTGCCCCACGCAGAAGAGTTGTTCTAGTGGCACTCGAGCTGCAGCTCGAACAGCCGCCTCGCTGCTTCAGACAAGTCTGCCGAAATTGGACTTGTTGTATCCTTGTTAATACGTCTTTTTTTGGGGCCTGTATTGTAGAATGTGTGATTTACGGATGTGCAAAATGGAAAAACGCTCAAATAGGCCTTTTTTTAAACCAGCTTTCGGTATTTCTCATAAGTAGGGATCACGTGAACATGTTCTCGAAGTATGAAGCCTGAAAGTGAGCACAGAATGTCTTCTATAACACATCGGATTTCCCCAGTCTGTGGCTCTCATGCAGGTCATCTTTATTGGATCCGAGTCAAAGATTTCTATACTAATTTGAGTAATGTGAACAATTTCAGGGGACAATCAGCTTCCGGACTCACACGTATTTACCAAAATGGCGGCTTGCAGCCCTCTATGTGGATAAATACACTGTACTACAGCCTTAGACACCGGGAACACTGTAGTTGCTTCTACGGTGATATTTAAAGGCCAAAGGGCGCTGCACATGTGTGGAGATGCATCTGCGAGGAAGCTGACATTTCTGAGGAGGAGAGAGGTCGTAATGAGAGAAAAGGAGGAGGTGAACTGTTAGGGTGTAATCACGGAGGCCCATAAGTCACGTGATTGGGTGAGCGTGTGCTTCCTTCGTGGCTCGTGAACGTCCGTGTGTGTGTGTGTGTGAGTGACTAAGAGGGCTCGTCATGTGACAGCGGCAGAAGTAGAGGTCGTCGGTAATGGAAGTCACGCATGGCTGAGTGACTGAAGAACACACACACACACACACCCGGTATTGAGTTGGCTCAGTTTTCAGTTTAAAGCGAATACTTCGTCCCTGCGACTCGGCCTGGTTGTGGACGTCTCGCTCTGGTTGTCCTCTGGAACCTTGTGAAGGAAAAGTCCCGATGAAGTCACGATAATTACAGTGCAAGTCTTTGAGCCCAAGCTGTTCGGATGTAGTTATAAACAGCCCTGTATATTTGGTCGCTATCGTCTCCCAAATTCCCTGAACATCCAGTAGGAGATGATGAGGAGGAGGAGGAGGAGGAGGAAGGGTGGGGGGGGTGTTGCGTGACAGTTCGTGCCTTTGCCCTTAGAGGTGATTCCGGTTTGTGCTTTTCTTCCGCCGGGTGATTCTGTCCTCTCCGTCCTCTTTCCCTCGCTCCACTTTCGTCCCCTGTGGACGGGCCCGCTCTCGTCCACCGCCACACACGAGCACTCACAACCGAGGAAGAGGAAAGGCGAGGGGGGAGTGGGGGGCGTTTGAAGAAAAACAAAGTGCCAAGTTCACTGAGATAAAAGAAAGATGAGCATGAAAAGAGCCGTCTCTGTGTTCCCAAGCTAAATAAATCTGCTCCCTTCTTAGGTGAAACCTAAGGTGACCTACAGAACGAATCGCCGCTTGAGCTTTCGATCCCGTCACGTGGTCCTCACCAGCAGATGAAGATATTTGGGCGGGCTGCGGAATGAAAAGTCGACAGCGAACTTTGAAGCTCATCAAATAAAAACCCCACATCTGGGGTCAAGCATCAAATACTACAGTGGCCCAACATCTCACTTTTGCTCAGTGGCTCCTCAACAAGTTAATCCAAGCTTAGTGGCTCGCCGCCCTGTCTTGTTTAATCCATCGCTAAAGGAAGTGAAAGTGTAAATGTAACACACACCTTCACACACGCCGCTGCACACGTAGCCTCGCTCTTAAACTTGGGAAACATCTCATCACCGTCTTAACTTGGAGTGTGGTGGCAATCGGCGCTTGCTTTTTAAACTGCAGCCGATACCCCCAAAAGATGAGCTGGCCAGTGCAGGGAGTTAAAGATGGCCGTCAAATTGAATATGTGCAAACCGGCGAGTAGAGGCGACTCTCTGGGGGGGGGGGGGGGGGGGGGGCGCGTTCGGTCTCGGTCACACTACGCTGGACGGAAGACATGTATTATCAACCGGGGTGAAACACAAGACCAGCACCCTTCTGCCCGCGCTGCATGGATCACAGCAAGGAGCTGTGAATTGTCGCACAGCTAAAGGTTATTTCCTTCTTCATTAGTACCCCAGAGAGAGGGGGGGGGGGGGGGGGGGGTCAGTGGGCCAAGGACAGTGTTAGTCCAAGATAAGGAGAGGGGGGATGTGGCACTGTTTAATTATAGCAGTAGATAATGTGGTGCAGAGGGGAGTCAGACGCATGCATGCAGTGGAGGAAGCACCAAGTATAGTTGCTGCATTCAAATTCATAGGTATTATGCTGAATACATACATTTGCAAATGCATACGGACAACTACACACACACGACCCAAACCACTGCATCACAGCCCCCCCCGCCCCTCCCTCCTTCCCCTGCCCTCCCTCCCTTCCCTCCCCGCAGAAGAATCATTCTTTCTTTAGTTGTGAGACTCTGCCACCTCGTGGCCAAACTAGGTCGCACAGCCAAAAGGGATCCAAGCGAAGGAGGAGTCCCCATAAATCAAGTGCTGTTAGTCATTTAAATAGCAATTGTGGTTTTATTAGAAGAGATCGGACATATTTCCATGAAGAAGAAGCACGTTTGAACGAGGTGATACGAGTGTAATTCTCTCTCACAATTACGTGTTATGTGACTTAAAATGTATTGTGTAAATTACATTGGGAGTTGATGATAAAAAATCTGCTAGTTGGAAAGATTCAACTATTTCTATCATGAAATTTAATATTGACTATTGTATTAAATCCTCTTTACTTTTTGCTGAAATTACTTTTTCAAAGCCATTATAATTACAATTAACCTCAAAACAAATGAAGGAAAACAATAAAGAAGGTTAGACGAATATGCCCTATTCAATCAACCTTTCTTTTGTTTTGAGTTGAATTAGCGACTTTTCGTTGCATGTGACACTCGTCTCTGCCCAAGAGATGGCGCTGTGCCACAAGACGCGGATTCAGTTCAGTTCAGCCCTCAATCTGCAAGCTTGTGCACCCAAAAGTCATTATTTACCACCTCGAGTCCTCCATCGATCTCCTCCCTCGTGGTGGTTCGGCCTTTAGAGAAGCGGCCCGCCCGGTTAAAGGGAACACAAACTTTGAGTTGATGCAAAAGGAAACTTTTTCCTGTTTTAGTTCGATACATTTACCGGGGCCTTAATTGAACAGGATTGCTGATAACATTTTGGAGCATGATATAGATTTATGAACCTTCGTGAACATTTTCCTGCACAAAATGCATTAATATTAAAGCGTTGTACGTACATGAATACCTACACTTTATCGATACGCTGGGGACAGCCAAAAAGCCAGATGAGTGAAAGCGCACTCCGCTGCTCTCCGGATTTGATTACTTTCCCGACGGAAAGTTTGGAGCATGATATGGATTTATGAACCTTTGTAAAAATGTTTTTTTTTATTTTGCAGTCAGTGCCCCAAATCTGCTGCATTTGAGCCTTTTTTTCATTACCATGAGAACTTTAACCTTATTTCCTCTGCCCCTTTATTGGATTAATGAGTTAACTAATGAGTTTCGGAGAGCGAAAGTGCAGCGGAATCTGTGTTTCAGGTCCCAAAAGCGGGTTTGTTGTTCTCCGTGAGCAGACGCAGAATTCTTCATGAGGCCGCGGCGGTAATGAGAAAGTTATGAGCTTGTTCTTCTCCCCTCGTGCTGCTGGAGAAGACTGATGAGCCTGAACAACAGGGGAGTAGGCGGGAAGGAGACACACACACACACACACACAAGCACACACATATAACCGATAAGAAGACATCAGCTTGTACACACTGGGAAGATTGATTGTGTCAATATCCACTTCATTCTCTCAGATTTCCTGCGGGAAGAAAAACCTGCGCTGATTGAAGCTTGCCTGCTTTATCAAATTCAAACACTGATGCGGCCGGTTTGGATTTACTGCAAATTGAACGGTTTCTAAATTTCATACGTAGACTGCAACGTTCGGCCTTCCGGGCCAACACTCGCCACGTTCTGTTTGTGCTCTCTTGTTTCAGTCAAACACGTTTACTGTCTGCGGCGATCAATCAAACCACTTAAATCCAGGAGTTTTTAGGACACAAACCCTGTTTCTAAGACTACAGTCTTGGTTATGACAAAGGGGGGGTTTTACACACACGGGTTCCACAAAAGGCCGCTAACGCTGGGTAATCGCTAAAAACAGCACAGTTGAGGCAGATGAGCGTGGCATTTTTTTCCCAGAAGAATTTGGTGAAAAACATAAATAGACGGATGAAACGTAATGTTCATCTGATTGTGGTTTTACATGAAAGCTCAGGTGATCACCAACGTCGCCGTGATGCACCTTCTGGATACAACTCATCAAATGGATCACGAGATTTACACTGAAGAGCTGAAAACAGTCACAAGACCGAAGTCATGTGGGAGCATCCTCTGTGGACCACGAATGTCTTTCATGTCAATTGTTGTTGGGATATTTTGATCTGATCCAAATGCTTCCCCTGGAGCGATGCCTGTCGACTTATTTCTGTGATTGAAAAGTCCCAAAAGACCCGCAAACTAGGTCCCGTGCACTGGTGAAAAGAATCCTTCCTGCCGGTACTCGAGTAGTTCATCACACTAGAGTGTGCTGCTAGAATGGAATGAGGATGCAATCAAAATGTCATTTGGTCCATAAACCACGGAGGAGCTCTTAAGCTTACATTTTGGGATGAACCGCTTATTTGAAATGTTTTGGTCTCATTTTGCTAATGAAATGAATTTAACTGTATCTTGCAGTTTTTTTTTAATCAGGGTATAAAAGTGAGCATATTTTAAAAACACAGGGAGCCAAGCTGCTCTCAAGCTCCCTTAAATGATGTTCTCCGTCATTCACAGGCTCAAAATCCTTACTGACAACTGAGATGCAGATTTCTCCGTGTGCTTTCGGAGCTCGTGCATCCGGAAAAAGCTTCAGGACATTCTAATAAGACCGCACAGCCGACGAGGAAGAATAAAGCGTGGGCGGTTTCACATCGAAGCAGCTCTTCATTTTGTGACTTTTTTTTTAATCATCCATAAACTGTGTTTTAAAAAACACTCGAAGAAGTTCCCCTTCTTTAGTGTTCACATCCTTGTCATGTATTTTCCTGCACGAAATGCATTAATATTAAAGCGCCGTACGCACATGAATACCTACACTTCATCCGTTCGATTGACACGTCGGCGTGTTTCTCCAGAGCTGCTGAGCAAAAGACTGATGCGACGTCAGATGATTGAAAGCCTGCTCCGCCGCTCTCCGGCTTTGATTACTTTCCCGGCGGGAAAAAGAAGATTATTATTATTTCTAGTATTTCTAGTTTCTAGACGAATAACGGTCACCAGTGGTGGAGTCGAGAGAGCTGAATACACAGGATGAGGTGTGAACCCAGACGTATGTTGTTATTAAATGACAGCGGTTTCTCTCCGCTAACAAGACAGCATTTCTTTGTGAGGAATAGGATTTTAATATCTTGTTTTGTACACATTATTTTAATAAAAATCCTCTAGTTGTGGATCACAAAAACGAATGTTTCCACAGGGATTTCTAATGTTTATTCTGTTGTTTAAACTTAACACAATTTGGGCTGATTGCGTGAAAGGGTGGAGCATTAAAGGGCCACCTTGGTGTGTACACAAATGGGAATGTGCATCGTCAAGACATTTAGCTCTTCTCCTGCATCCTCTGTCAGTAACGGTGCAAGTGGGATCAAGAGTTCGGTCGACCTCAACGGGGGAAGAAAAACCTCAGTCCTTCCTGCACTCTACATTTCCTGTATTCATATTCACTGCGATGTATAGCTTAGGAAGCATTTTCAAATGATAACCAGCTGACTAAATCTCCTCTCTTAGAGTAACTAAGAGAGAAATGTCAACGGCAATCCCCCCCCCCTCCCTCCCCCCTCCTCCTCCTGGCCCAAGAATGCGACCATCAGGCGAGGCCTTTTGAAGGCCTGCTGAAAAGCTGCACCCTCCTTCTTTGTCGTCTCCGCTCCAGCAACATCTCGTCCCTCGAGTCGCATCTTATTGACTGCTCGAGGTCCAACCCGCCCTCCCCACCTCTACACACACACACACACGTCTCTTCACGCTGTGGCCCTGACGACGTTTCTCGAATGTTTCAGCAGCGACGGGGCCGGCGCGGCGTCCATTACTGCCTCCCGCCCGCACGCGACTGCTGACCCGACCAAAGCGCCTCCGCTCTGCTCTGCTCCAGACCTCCGTTTCCCCCTGAGAAGTGTGACGCCTGCTGTCCATGCACGGGTGGGCCAGGCATGCTGTCCACAGAGCATGCTCATTCTAACAGGCCACCATCCCCCCCCTCCCCCCACCCTGCGGCCCCTCAGTGATTGATCGCGGGCCGCTTATCACGTGTGCAGGCGAAGCAGGCGAGAGCTAGCCGCCTCTGGAGCTGCGCTATTTACAGCCACCCGCGACGTTAAATCAGCACCGCGTGCTATTGATCTATTCTTAGTTCATTCCATGCGCCGTGTCATAAAAAAAGACGTCCGGTGAAAATTCCATGGATCCTTTCAGGAGGTTTGAGGTTCCGTCTAGTGCGACTTTTCATTTCCCTTTTCTGTTGATTGACAGAAAATGTTTTTGGCATCTGGTATTTCTTCTTAATTAATCTCACATGTGTAAATGTATTTGTGTTTGCCAAACAAAACAAGCTGTCCCCTGATCTGGGGACTTGGTAATTGGACATTTTTATAGACTAAATGACAAATAAATCAACTCTCGTAGAATAACGAGAGGTTAGTAAAGGATGAATATAATCGTTAGTTGCAGCATTAGTTTCACCGCAAATATGCTATTTATATTCAAACAAAGGTAGATTGAATGAGTGAGGCCTCGCTGGAGTCCAAGCCGCACGTCTGGTCTGATTCTGCAGGACCAGCATTGAGAACAGCTGTGTGGAAATAGTTTTTGTCCCTCGCCCTCTTTTGTTAACCCATCTCTTCGGGGCTCTGCGCCAAATCCTCTTTAGGGATGCACACAAAATGTTACTCCTCTGCTCTGTGTTTGCAGCCCATTCGCAGCCAAAGTGGTTGTTTGACCATACAGCCTTGCAGCAAAGCAATCTGTCCCAAGCTGTGTGTCCGTCACACACACACACACACACAAACACACAACACACGTCCTCAGGTTACAGCCGTCATGCGTTGCCTCTTCCTCACATTCAGGTGATCCTTGGTAGCCGATTAGGAGCGCCGACTGTTCAAACACCGGGCTTTCAAACCAAGGAAAATCCATTTGTGTGAGCTCTTCGACTGATGAAAAAAGGGCCGTGCGTGTTCCCTCTCGAGGGATTTGGATGGAGAGCAGAAGGTCGCAGGTGAGGAGAGGTGACGGCGCGCATGTAAGCACGTGGCCGCTCTCAGGTGTTGGTTTAATGAAGGATTGAGGCCAATGAGCACTCGGGAGCACTAAGCCACGCCCCCCCCCCTCGTTTTTGCACACTAACGAAAGGGAAAGGATTCATCACAGAGATAGAGGGACGATTCACTATATGTATGGCAGTAGTTTCACCTGCACTCCTTTATCTCTGGAAGAAAAGAAAAGATGAATGTTGCACTGTTTTGGTCCTATGGCCCTACCTTAATACGTCATTGTTCCTGGACTCTCTTTTTGTGCATCTGGCCTTATTGTCATGTGTTTAGAGTCAGTGTGAGATCATTCTAAGTGCCGTTAGAATGTAAAGAGAAAATCCTCTGAAGTCTCACCCACAATCCCAAATCTCTGCTCAGAGATCGAGGCGAGCGGCGAGCTGAAGCCACTCGGCCCCATCGGCCTCGCTGGTCCACGTCTAACAACGCCAGATCAGTCCTTCCTTCGCTGACCAAAGTAGACCAAGAATAAGTTATGATCTTGTTATCACATTCCACTTTGTTGAGATGTTAACTTTAAAGCCCCACCCAAAAACGTATCTTAAAAGAAACATATTCTTCTTTTGGATAGAGAATTTTTTTTCAAATTCCAACATTGGACAATCATATCTAACAGCCCAAAGTCATGATTTCACCTTTTTCTGAGCTATTTATTGCTCTTTAGAGGAATTCCCTTCATTTAGAGGGAATAGCAAGAGCATCTGATAACTTCTCATCTTATTGCCACAATTAGGATTCTAGCATCTCTCTTCTCCTCCAATCAAAACGAGCTTCACTGCAAAAGACATTGAATATACTTACGGCTGAAATAATGGCACATTTCCAATTCAAATAGTGCCGTTGCTTGAAAAATATGTCTTTGTCGAGGTATATATGTGTATAACATGCTTATTCACATGTGTCAATAATAGTGCAGGTAGCTGAAGCGCGTCGTGATGCTCCGACTGATTATTGGTGAAGCGAGAGGAGAAGGGAGGAGGGGGAGGAGGAGGAGGGGGAGGAGGAGGAGGAGGAGGAGGAGGAGGAGGAGGATAATCCGCGCGCACAGCGACCCATCCGAGCCGCTGCGGGAGCTGCGTGCAGCGGGCGCCGGGACATCATGGAGCCGCTGTCTCTGCGCGGGTCGCCAGAAGGACACGCAGACCAGACATCTGCCCGCTAGCTGGGCGTGGGACCCGCATAGAGGAAGCGGAGGGTCGCCTTGTTTTTACCCCCTCTCCAGTCGGATCCTTTTTTTTTTCCCGGAGCTCTCCAGCTCCTGAAGCCGGGGGCGCAGCATCGGGTCGGGGGGGCTGATCCGTGCGCTCGCCTCGGGGTGTTTTTTTTTCTTCTTGTTCTCGTGAGGAACACCACGTTATTGCATTACAATAACACTCGCTGTGGATTGTTCCCACCGACCAAAGGGATTATGATTTTCTCAGACGTGAGTACGGGGACCAACTCCCCGAAGGTGCACCCGCCGAATGGGACGAGGTTTTACACAATCCAGGCAAGTTCTCTGCGTGCTCCTCCTGCTGCTCCTCCTGCTCCGCCTGCTCCGCCTGCGCACCTTTCATTCTGTGGTTGTACGTGTCACCTCTCAGTTCTCTGCTGTTTCGTGGCTTTTATTTGGAGGTGTGAAAGCAGTGCTCGCTGGGTGTTTCCGCTACCTGCGTGTGCAGACCGACTTCATCAGTCTCAATCCGAGTTTCCCTGCTGTTTTCCCTTTTTAGAAAAATGTATGGATGTATACGGTACTGTGCTCATTAATCAAGAACTAACGGAAAGGGCTCTGCTTTTATATGTTCTCACTTTAAGATGCCAGAGGACGGAATTTTAATGGTTTCACACGTCAGCCTGTTAAATAAAACATGTGAGAGTAAAATCGTGTGAATTCAGATTTCGTCTTCATACTGTATATGTTCAATTATTCAAACTCAACCCACTGAATCTCACCCCGCTGGATATCTATATTTGGATTCTCATCTAGTTGCATTATCGTCCTTCTGGTTTCTGAAGACATTGTGCCCTGCGTCCATGACTTCAGGCTACCATTGCATATTTCAGCTCTCCCCAGAAGGCCCATGCATGGCAATGAGGCCGAGTCGGTGGATATTGATCGAGTGTGTTCCACATGACCAGCACTTTTCTGTGTTTTTGTTTTTTTTTGAGTGGGTGGAAGGAAGAAAGAAGAAAGAAAGAAATGTTTCAGTAAGTTAGAGTGTTGAAGAACTTGCGTTTTATACCCTGAACACCCAAAAAAGGTGGCGACGGGTGAATTATTTATTTTTTGCATCCAGGTGCAGTCGGCAGAAGCTGCTGATTTGACTGGAAGGGGGTTTGTGGGTCGCTTTTCAAGTGAGCACAAGTGCTGATGGGCACTCGGGTGAGATGATGACGATGCAGCATTCCACCTGTCTCATCAGTCCCATCACATTAGGCGCAGGGCCTCGTCCCTGGTTCCAGGTTTAAGTTCACCCCCCCCCCCCCCACCTTTTACTTGTCATCGCGTTGACAAGTAAAAGGCCAGCGGCTGCTCAGCCCAAGAAGGCCGCACGTCGTCATCTCGGCCTCCTGAATCACTTCGTCCCGTCTCACGTTCGAGCTCTCGGCCCGCTGCTGTGACTCTCGCGTTTGAAGATCCCCCTCCCTCCCCCTCCACACCCTCCCCGTAGGTGTTTGTTCTGGGGCGTCATAAAACTGTCTTTTCCCTTTAATGTAAAATCGCTAGTGAAGAAAAGTCTCCCCGAGGGCTCGTAGCGGTTGGAAGAAGTTCCTCTGATTATATCATGAAATCAAAGGCGGGCGGACTCACACGTTTACAGTCCCAGGAAAATCCCCATGAAAGAAAACTCTGCGTCGGGCTGCTGCCACACACATGAATCAGCAATTCATTTTCCTCCGCCCTCAAGGTGACATCGGGATTTATTGCCCTTGTTGAGGTAATAAGCATGCGTCGCTGTATCGAGCCACTTCAGCTCGGCCATTTTCAACACGGCTCCTGTCAGATTGTTTACCGACTCCTAACGATATTCCTTTCATCAGATTGCCCTTCCTGCCTTGCAATTACACATCGGCCGCGGCAATTTAAATGAAACTGCAGAGGAGGTTAGAGCCTCGGAAGCTCCGTCGGGGGGGGGGCGACGGAGATGTTAAACTCATTCAAGCTTCACTACCAGGCTCCGCAAACATGAACCCAGAAGTGTCGTGGTTTGCTCAGTCTGGGAGATGTGCTGCGATTTCTGCGTTTGTGCATCTGATGCAACGGCATCCAGTGACGAGACGTTTGTCTGCTGTGTTCCGAGCCCACTGTGAACCACATTGGCGGGTTTCGCAGCAGCAGAGCTTTAACCCTCGAGTCCCTTTGATGTGAACCAAGAGATGTGAGATTATAGAAAACAGGAGGATGAGCGTGTGATGTCTTTTTATCAAGTAACACTTCAAGGGGCAATTTGAGAAACAGTGTTTCTGTTTTTTAAGAAAATCCAGTCACTGAGTGAGGAGCTTCAATCGCGTGGAAGCCGGCGTCTGGAGTCAGACTCTGGGGAGCAAAAGTTGCACGCCGGCCGCTTGATTCGTCCCGTTTTCTTTTTCAGAAGCCCAAGTTGCTTTGTGGTTAATATCCCACCGTCCCCATCCAATAATAAGCTGCCAAACCGTTAGTCGTGGTTGAGCGACCTGAGAAATGAGACGTAGTTGTTGCCCCGGTGTTTGTCCTTTGTTGTCGAATTAGCGCTGCACGTGATTAGCGTCTTCGCCTGCTCTTTCCTTTGCCATCAAAGGCCTCTTCCACACGTCACATGCAGCTTCCAGCAGCAGAAGGTGTCGTGAAAGAAAATGGGATCACAAGGATGAAGTAACACTGACTTAATCTGATCAGCGCTGGAGCAGAGTCACGCAGGACATTTCCATCCTCTCCAGTCCTCCTTTTCTTCAAAAGCATCCCGCTGGCTGCCGAGTTGAGTGGAGAGGAAAGGAAATAAGCTGCTTCTCACTGCCAGTCCGGTCTGTGCCTTCGTCGAGGCCGAGCCCACTCCGCCGTGGCCGCCGTGGCCGCCGTGGCCGCCGAGGCGTCTCTCCCTCCCCTGACGGTCGCACTGCGAGTTTGCACCGTTGACAAGGTGCTGATTAAAGAAAACGGCCGCGGCGTCCTCCCGCTTAGCCCCGGCGCTAACCTCCACGCGGGGACACCCGTAGAGGGGGCGCGGAGCTCCAGCTGCACGCCGCTGCGGAGCTTCAGGGCCTCCTATTCAGGGCTGTGACTTGTGACGCATGAATCACACACACACACACACACACACACACACACACACACACACACTGCCACTCCCTCAGCGCGACACTCTCACAGGCCCCGTCGGGCGAGGAAGGTCTGCCAGACACGATAACTCATCGGGTGACACCAGACAGCAGTTCCAATGAGACGCAAGCACCCATTTCTCAGGCGCCCCGGAGGTGTGTCGCCATGGCGATGCCTCCGCCGCCGACTGAATTGAGTCGACGGGGAAAGTTTTGTAACACATTGAGAATCGATTTCACCGTTTGAATCCATTATCAAGCGAAAAGGGCAGATGTTTTTGCTTGTTATTTTGTCACCTGGCTGCAAAAACACTTAATTCGGCTGAAAATGAGATTTGACAATGACAATTTCATTGCAACGATTACTGAGCTCTGGTTCTCCGGCCCCAGAGACGTTTTGCGTGCCTTTGCGATCATCTTTGCTCCACTCGCCTGTATTAGTGACCTCTCACTGCCGGCTGCGCGGCGACTCTTAATCTTGGAAATCCCCATTTGTGCTGCATGACGAGGGGCTGAATGCAGGCTCCCGCCCCCGCCATGATCCCTGCACGTGCATCAAACGCAACTCATCACATGACAGCGGGACGTGGCTGCGGCCCGAAGCTTTTGAGGGAGAGAGTACATTTCCACGAGCGTGACAATCTCCGTGCAGATTTGAGTGACGGGTGTGAATGCGCGTGCAGATGTTTCCACGGCAACGTGCAATTATAGAATGAAAAACGCACGGGACTGAAACCCGACAACAACGAAAGGGACCCGGAGGCGGTAAAACGCTCTCTTGTCACATCATAAACGTGGACACGCACTCACTTACACACACTCATATACACACGCCCAGCTTTAAGCTTGTAACCACAGCTGTTTTACACCTGCCGAACACAGGCTCCGCCCCCCCTCGCGTGACCGGAGACGGTTGATTGGACAAACAGAAGGTGGCCGTACGCGGCTTCCAGGTGGAGTTCAAAGTGTCCGTTGCACTGGCACGCGGTAGTCGGCCCCCGTGACATCCTCGCCGACACACGCCCGTCTCCCGGGGGGCCGCGAATACGTGTGTCGGGGGCGTTTGCCCTATTTTTTTTTTTTTTTTTTAATCAGCCCTCGTGCATTTAAAATCTGGCCAGGGCAGATGGGGAAGGGAGTTTGACCCACTTTGATGGATTCCACACCGATTAAAAGGATGAGTGAGCTTTCGAAAGCAAGAGGCCCCTGTAGATGTGTGTGTGTGTGTGTGTGTGTGTGTGTGTGTGTGTGTGTGTGTGTGTGTGTGTGTGTGTGTGTGTGAGAACAGGGGAGAAAAGGGAGTAGAAGACTGTTTGTGTATCTGTGATGTTTGTGTAACTGTGGAGCGTGTAACTCGTTGGCAGCAACTCAGTTCAATCCCTCCAGGAAAGAACACACGACCAAAAATGCTTGTTTAATAAATACATTTTACAAACGCGTAAAACCTTCATCTCCTTTAGCACCTCGAATCAACAAGTTGCTTTATGGAGCGTGCAGCCAACAATGCTCAACAGTATAATACGTACGAAAATGACTTGAAAATGAAAAGCAACTTTTTAGAGGATTCAAACAATCGTCGCGAAAAGACCAAAAGCAACACAGTGAGGTTTGGAGCGACGTTCAACCCGACCGCTATCAAAAATGCAAGCGAGCTCGCCTAAATAATAGATCCAAATCCTCCCAAAAACGGCACTATTCACAGGCGAAATCTTTATGTTGTGCAATCCACTTCAACGGCCTCTCGTGTGCCGACAACCTCTCTGCGTTGATGCAATCATGGCGTAACCCTTCGCCGGGTTTGCTGCAGCAGCCTGATCTCATTCATCCAACTATGTGGACGTAAAAGGCTCCACGGGACACAAAGAGGGGAATTTGTCATTTTTCTCTTTCAGGATGAAATCAAAGTGGGATGAATCTGTATAGAATCCACATACAGTATTCACAGATGTTAAAGTGGATCAAAAAGAATAAGGTTACACTTTATAAAACACATCGGGGCGTTGAATAGGAACAAAAGGAATGGAGTTTCTACGGTGATCAAAGTCCATAACTAGTTTTTAATTGAAGTTGCCTAAACTTGCCTTCTCTCTATTCGAACTAAGAAGGCGACAGAGCAATGTTCATTTAGTAAATAATGGTCCGTTTAGAGTCAAATGCACCATAAAGCAGGGCCCTTTGGGACGTGTAGTGCAGGCTGTTAGATTAAAGAGGACTCTTAACCTTTATTGCAAATCACCGTAAAAGTCAATAACTGGATCATTTGTATCCTCGCACCAGGCTAAGTGACAATGTAACTGTCTCATCCCGTTCCTTTGTTCATCCATAGAAGCTCCACCCTCCTCTCCGTCGGGCAGAACGCCGTCCTCTCCATCACTCGTTCACACGAGGCGACACGGCACGCAGTGGCCTTTGCGTTTCAACATGTCGAGACACCAACAGCGTTCATTTAATTCTCCCTTCACTTCGCTATCAAACTGGAATGGTTTCCCAAAGTGGCAGGAACAGTATTTTCACAATGTCGCCGCAGTGTAAAGCTACCCGAATGGCTGTGTTTCCTGCTCGTCATTGTAGCTGTGCGTCCTCCCCCCTCTCCCCCCCCCGGCTGTGACCTTCAGCATCGATTTAAAACCTGCCGCCTCGCAGTCAACAGACAAATGAGAGACGGTGCTCTTAATTAGCGAGACAAGCCCGTGAAGGGGAAACCTCCGTCAGAGAGCGGGGGCCACTGCACGGCCTCCGACCCCCCCCAAACCTCCTCCTCCTGCGTCCATAAAACCCGGCTGTAAAGTTAACGAGGCCTGTGGTCTCCTGCGCGTGTGCGTGTATCCCGCCCGTCATTTTAGACGAGCTCTTGGTTCCGTGTTGTGCCTCCCCGGCGGTCTGCATGGTCCCATCATGCACTGCAACGAGAGCCTCGAACATCTCTGCATCCTGAGGGAACATTCCCACCCGCTGTGGTTTCCGTCTCTCCGCCGCTGAGCCCAAACATTTCTGCCCAAAACTTTTTTTATTACACTTTTCCCCAAGAAGAAGATTTTTCCGTCGGATAGAAGTGGACCCGCAGGTCCTGAGTCAGTTTACCCGGGGGGAAATCAAGCGGTTAACATGGAGAGACATTGAGATGCAGATCGCATTGGCTTCTTTTAATCTCAACGCGTCGGCGGCTGGTTCTCCTGTTGAGATCCCACATTCCCTCCCAGGGGGCTATTTGAGCTCCCGTAATGTGCTAATAAACACACGTTTGGTTCAGTTTGCCTCTCGCAGCTTTCCTTTCGCTGAAACCCACATGCGGTTTCCCAGATGCAGCCGCCACCAACAATCCGACTGTATCGTCTCAGCCTGCGTTAACGGAGCAGGCTGAAGTGAATGTATGTGCTTTAGTTTGGGCGGTGGCGGTGCCTGACTTGCATTCACACTCACATCATCGCCGATCATCAGCAAATATCTCCTGTAATGAACTGAGCAGCACGTGACCCCCTCTGGCCCGTCACGCAGGCCGGCGGTGTGAAGTGCTCTCTCGCCGCCCATTAAAGAGCCTCTTTGTATGCAGAGGTTGATCGCACGCCGCAGGCTGCAGCTATTTAGCTCCGTCGTCAGTAGTTTTGGCAGTTTAGCCCCGAGAGTCTCTTTCTAAACGCCGGACGGCGTTCGGGTCGCTGAAGCGCTCGCCGCCGCACTGGAGGTGAAGTGCTACGGTCAGGTGCTTATTGTTGTCTCGTCTTTCTGTCGAACGCACGCAGGTTTTCTCTTCTTACATAAAAGCCGGGAATCTTGACTTCCGGAAGCGCTCGTTCCGCCCGCCTCCGCCTGCATGATGGGGTCGACACAAAGCGGGCCGCCGACCCGCGTTGGCTCTGTGATCTGTGCTAATGCGAGCTGACAGCGAGCCAGGCCCCCCCCCGCCCCCCTCCGTGGCCCCTGCAGCCACCTGCTACGCGGGTATCGCTCCGAAACACGCGACAAGAGACCTCAGCCTCCACCCTGGGTTGCCGAGGAGACGGCGGGCCGCGCCTCGTCTCGACCGGACGCTGGTTGCCACCGGCTTCGCCACCACCCGGGTGGGGGGGGGTAGGGGGATGTGGGGGGGGGGGCGCAGAGGGGGGTGTTCTGGGATTCTGGAATGAAGGACGGGGCAGCTGTGCGATGACAACGGTTCTATTTTAGTCTCCGGTGTTGAGATTTTGAGCTGCTGAGGTTTTTAATGAGAGCAAATCCGGACGTTTCCAGCGTTGCTCGCCGGAGAAGAGCTCGGGGGTCAGGAGCTTCCAAACCTGCGGGGGTCCCAACACGTGCTCAAGGCCTGTCTGAGGGAACGCAGAATGGAGAGGGAGCCTCCGTGTGGGGGGAGACGGGGAGGCAGCAGGCGATGCATGCTATATATATATGTAGGCAGGATAACAATCAGTGAGATGTTTCCCTCCAGTCACGCGGCGTGTTCGGCTCATCAGGCCACAACGAACGAGGGATCCTCCGCCGCCGCGTTGTCGTCTGATGGATTATTCATGGTCACGTTTGCTCAATTGGCCCCCACTTGAAACCGCTGAGACGTCTGCTGCGGCGGCCGCACACAAATCTTCCGCGAGCCGGTGGTTGAAGTGAAGTGTGTTGTGTGTGTATGTGTGTGTGTGTGGGGGGGGGAGCTGAGCGTCAGGGATTGAAAACCTGGCATTTGGGTTTTGATTTTGATGAGGTGATCGACGGACGGACTACCCGACCTCAGCAGGCCTCTCTCCTCACCCACACACCTCCCTGTAACACGGCCATTAACTGTGTAATTGTTGTACTATTCTTGTGCGTTACATTTCTATTTCTAGTTCCTTTGTTCCCAGAGCTATAAAGCGCCTGCCAACACAGAAAGCACTGCGCGCTTTGCGGTTGAATGACAAATCTCCGCTGCGGCGTTGTGCGATTTCAGTGGAAATGAGTGACATTTTTCCAATGAGCGAACTACTCCGTTGGGTGGCGAGCTCTTTTCCCGCTAACTGATCTTAAAATCCGAGTGGCACCGGTCTGCAGTCAGCGCGGGGCTTTTTTTAACGATACTTCGTTCCGTCTTTTTCACTCCTGCGAGTCTGTTCGTGCGTCTCAGTGCCTGCATTCGGTCTTCGGTGAGATTTCACACTTAAGTGGCGGCAACGATTCCTTTTTCCTTGCGTGGTGCAGATTTAATGCTCGCCGATATTCCCCGTCACAGATGCTGCACCTGGTTTTTATCTGGCTGCAGGAGCTGCAGGAGCGTCCCGATACTTCTCCTCTTGCCCTCCAGCAGAGCGGCTTTCTGTTGGCGCGTAGCTGTTCAGTATGCATGAACGCGCGTCCAATGAATGGATGGATTTGAATTTAAAATATAGAGATATGGAGGAAAAACGGTGACCCAGCTTGGACAAATGGACCCTTATCTCGGTTCAAAGTCATTTGTGTCTCTCTGTGAGAAACCTGCTGACCAGCAGAAAAGTCAGAGACAAATGGATCTCGTGTGTGGCAGGTTTCAGTGACCCTTCAGCCCCTCGTCATTTCATCTGACACGCGGTTCAAACCGTTTCCAGCCAACAACTCGTCTCGTGATTGTCAAAACTTTCAGCAAAACTAAACGTTTCATACGAGACGTTGCACAAAAGGTCAGAGCAAAACCTCGGGTAACTCTTAATGCAGATAAATCACCTCACTTTGCATTTAAAAAGGCACTTGGAAGAGTAGAACAGATGTTACCTCACCTTCTACTCGAACAAATCCACATCTCGTTGTCTCACCAAAGCTGTGTTGTTCGCCGTCTCATGAAGGTGACAGATGGTCGGACTGTTTCTGCGGCGTGTCTGTGTCAGGTGATCCGTTCAACCCGCGGCGTCGCCTTCTTTGCTCTGCGTGCAGACGAGCTTCTGCTGGCCGTCGTCTCATGTGAGGCGCCGCAGGTCCTTTTATTAACGCAGTTTTTATGACTTCATCACGTTGGAGCTCAGCTGGATGTGTCATTAAGAGGCCTATCGGATCGTTTCATCTTTCTGTAGTGATTAAGTAAGTATTTCTGGGAGAAATTGGTTGATTCTCCGCAGCGGGAGGCCGTGGGTTCACTGACTGGAATCCTAAGTGACATTTTTTATCAGACAAACAAAGCTTTATGTCCCAGTCGGTTAATCTGCACTCCCGTCGATGCCTGTCGTTTTTATCAGTTTGATTGATCAAATATCACGTTTCATGTTTTCTTAAAGGCGCATTATTTCATGGCACTGAATCTGCCACTTCATTTCTCTTTTTAGCGCTTCTCTTTTTGTTCATTTCCTCACAGATTCCCCAAACCGATTGACTTCCTGTTTGCTCTGCGCGATGCTTTCCGGCGGGCAGGAAATAACGTGTCACCGTTGCTCCCGTTTGTCATTCCCGCTTTTGCCTCTGTGTTCGGATGTCTCTCGTTCCTTGACTTCATTTTAACCCGCCACTGCTCATTGGAACAAAACGAAAACGTGTCGCTTCGTTTGTGTCGTTCGTGGATTCCACACAGCGATTCAAAAGTGGAAGAATGTTGCCGGTGCAAGTAAAATCTATATCTCAGCTCGCGTTGCCTAATCGGAGGAGTCCGGCGGAGTCGGACAGGAGTTTCATATTCCAGTCGATACCTAATAGGATTTTTCCGTGTGCATTAATTAACACTCCATCCAAAGTCTGAACGAGGCCACCAGGGGAAGGTTTCCACATTCAGCCTCATTCCCGCTGTCGATTATTGCTGCGTGCACGAAACAGAGAGACACGATACGCCGTCCCGCCATTAACGGGGAGGAGACCGAAAGGTATGAGCATGATTCTGGTTTCAATACAAGCAGCTCTCTATGGGCCGCTGACATGACGGTCGGACTCTTCTTATTGATTTGTCCGATTGTCTCGTGTCATAAGTATGCCAAAGGGCATCCAGTTCCACTGATGTAATAATCATTATTAGACAGTCAATAGACCTTTTTTTGTCCAGAATGATTGGTTCTCTCCCTGGCGACCACCAGGCTCATGAGAGCCTGTTTGAGACCCGTTTAATCAACATAACACAGCCTCTGACTCACCACACGGTCCTTTGGATCAAATGGAAATGCACTAAATAAAACTTCCAATTCATTTTCATTTAAATTGAGCGTAATAGACACCCACAGCGCTCCGTCCGTGAGTCACGGCTGGCTGTTGAGTCGGCCTTTCCTATGTGAATACAAATGCGGCCGCTCCACCAGAAGATGAACTGCCTCGACTTCCCCCCGGGGGAATGCCTCCCGGCGGAAGGTTGCAAAGCTCCTCGGCGCCGCGTTGTTTATCAGTAAGTTTAGTTCTCCTCAGCTTGACTGCAGCAGACCGGCCCGGGGAAGCCTGAACGGGGAAGGAGGAGCTGTCGGGATGTTTGGATTTGCAGGCTCAGCTCGGTCCTGCTGGGCCGAACCGCTGCCAGCAAGTGATGCTGGACGAAGTTGCTGCTGGTCATTTGCCTCCGCCGAACCGCTTCCACCTCGCTGTCAAATGAATTGCACACTCGCATCTCTTTTTTCATCTTTAACGAGTTACGAGGAAACTCGTTTGCCGCTCTCCAGAGCTGGAGAGGTGTGATGGTTTGCTATAAAACAAAACATTTAACAACGCCATGAGATGGGATGCAGCTTCTAGCGATTCCTCTGCATCTTTGCCCCTTTCGGAGGGTCTCTGGGTTCTTTATTGAGCGCTGGTCCTGTTTGCAGAGGCTGCAAGCTGCAGCGGCCGCTGGTATCTCCTCAGCCCCTGTGGAACAAAACATCAAGTTGATGCACGACTTCTCTGCCGTGTTTGCGCGGTATCAAGCTTCCTCTCCCCCTTCCTCCTCGCGTAAGAGCCCCGGAGCTGATCGTGACCTTTGCTTTGCCTCGGGGAGAGGGATAGAAACACAAACAGGTCTCACTGCCGCATGCTTTGTTACTGTTGCATGTTGGTATTCATTGCGTGCCTCCTATATAATGGATTGAAGTGTTTGTTTGACAAAACATTGATTTAGTGGCTCCGTTATCTCAAGGCAGTCACGTGCACTGATGGTAATTAAACACACAAGCAAAAACCCTGCCGTTCCAGCTCCATTCCTGCAGCAGTATCATCAAATTGGAGGTTATGATCCTGCATCAGGAGTGCATCCGTGGCCCGCTTTGCTGTTCGTTTCCTGCTTCACCACCGTCATGCTGGTGAGCCGACGTCTCTTCAGGGTGCTTGAAGTCTGCGCCACAGAAGAATGAATCATCAAAGCAGTAACCCTCACATAGAGGAAAATGGCACAAAACATCACAAAATCAGTTCTGATCTCGCAACAATACGAGCTGATTTTATTTATCAACCGAGACATTTGAAAATGTCAAAACGTCCTCTTTAACCCCTGGAAGCAGAAGTGCATCACGGCACCCTTTTACCATGTTAGACGCGTCCATCCTCTCCACCGCTTTCAGCAGCAAACTATTGTTAAATGCATGAATTTATTCTCCTAAACCTTTTTTCTAAACCTCTTCTAATAGAATTCTGTATTTGATCAACTCAAATACAAGAAAGAGAAATGTTCGTTTTCGTACTAGAATCACGTAAATATGGAATCATTTGAAACAAATCGTTTTAAAACAGGAAAAACTGTCATGTTTTCGCTGCGCTGGCAGATTGTTTGACTCAAGTTCAAAACAAAGGACTCCACAACGGTTCGATTTGAAGGACGTCTTTGACATTGTAATCGACCCGTGGGTGAATATCTTTTAACGCCCCGGTTTTTTTGCGCAGCACAATATTTCCAAATATAGAAATCCAGATTTACTCGCCAGCAGTGTGAGGAAATGTGGCGGATGAGGAGTCCCACGTGGTTGCCAGTTTTAGAACGTGGTTATTCAGAGATAATACCGGCGTGAACTATTTAAAGAGACGAGGCTTCAGACTCAACGCCTCTTGTCAGCTGAATATTTTCAGCGTCTCCCCTGTAGAGAACATTCCAAGTGTTGCACAAGTTTAATTTCTGTGAGAACATTGAATGAAAGAACCGGCCGTTATAACGACTCCTTCAGATGAAGAGGATTCATCTTGTGCCCGGCTTTTGCCAAGAAATGTATTCTCGTATTTTTCTATGTTGTGATCCGTTTTTGAGGGTTAATCAAGCACTCAACTGCGGATGTAATTTATAGCTGCTTGCTGCTAATGGAGAAGGTGACTTCACATACGGGCGGTACGAGAAAAGACAATCAGTTTCCAAGGAAACAAACAAAAGGGATCCCGTGCTTTTCCCTGATAACAGTTGGCTGGACCCGATAGATACATTATCAATGAACACCGTCAGCCTCAGCTGTACTGCCGCGCCAACCAGTAAATGCTGAAATGAAATTTTAACAGACACACTATAAATTATGAGAATGCCAGCATCAAACGGGTGGCGACGGGTCACATGTCTTTCCTCTCTAGGGCGTCACAAGCCTGAAAGATTGGGAGCCGCAGCCGGAGTTTACAGATGTGGATCACCGTCCTCCGTTGCGACGGCAGACCGTCAGTGGAGGGAATAATCACTTTTGTCCTCCGCGCCAATAAGGAATCCAACGGCTGCAGCACACCAAAGGGGGGGAGAGGTCACATGGTTTACTATGGCAACCGCTGAGAGAAGAAAAGTACCCGTTGCCACGGCGATGTGTGCTCCTGGATCACAATTGAGGTAGATGGGACGGAAGGGTGCTCCACCCTCGATTTGAAAAACCCACGCTCCATCAAGTCATGTCATTAGGAGCCGCCCCCCCTACACCCCTCCCACCCTCCCCTCTGATTGGTTTTTGTTCCCAAATATTCTCCTCATAAAAATCTGTTATCCGAGGGATAAGCAGGTTAAATCTTCAGCTCTCTCAGGGAGGACGCGAGGTGAACGTATTCCCTGCAGCAATCCGTTAAATTCAAAACATCGAGTCGATCGAATACCGGAAGAGATGATCTCTGGAGTAGATTCATTTTTTGCTGCTTTAGTATGTTTGTGGTTTTAATCTCAATCACAATCGTAACGATGCTTTGTGCCGTTTCATAATCCAGAGATCCTGAAGATTACGTCTCGAGATGGACAGCAGAATTTTTACGGCACTCCGGGATGTACTGGATTGATTGGAGGACTCTAGTCTGGGGGGAAGCCTGCGACAGGCAGCGGGAGGCCTTGGGAGGGATATAAATAGCAGCTTTTGTAGGACTAGGATTCCCCGTCGGGTGGAAGCCAAAAGCTGGTGGGCGGATTAGCATAGACATGCTCCCGTGGCTGCGGATGCAGATGTGCCCGTTGTGATGTCGCGTCTCCATCCTCACCGCATCGCGCCGCGTCTCCGAGGCTCTTCATTCGAGTCATGCGCGCGTTTATGCGCGTGCGCAAACTTACAAAAGCGAGGGAGAAGAAAAAAGGCCACAGGAAGGAAGGAGGTTATAAATTCACCCCCCCCCCAAAAAAAAACAACAACCGGTGGAGAGAACTGCTCCTGGCTCGTAGTGATCCAACGAACGAACAAGGGGGAAAGTGCAAATGAGCCACCGGTTAAAACACAGGGACCTTCTGCATTAGTGGAAAAAACACATAACAATGAATGGAAAATGGTCCCCTGCAGTGTCTTGTTAAAAACAAACACAGGTATCATTAAATGCAATGTTTTCCCTTTAGGTAAATCCTTGGACATTGTAAACATTTTAATGTTTCGCTGTATTAGGAGTGTTTTGTCCATGAACTGCCTGTTGTATATCTACAACAGGCAGTTGTGATTTGGGTCTGGGTTTGTGATTTTGGGGTCAGCGTGGGGATTCGCTCTTGGACTCGAGGGAAAATAGAATTGCTCCAGGTCACTCCATCCGGCTACGACGGCAATCATCACAATGGGGTTCTGTCTTTTTCGGAGCAGGTGTCTGTCAAACATCGAGTTGCTGTTTAAGGAGGACAATGGGGGCCCGTTGATGAAATAAACCTGCACACTCGGCACTTGGAAGACCATGTGACCTTTTTGGGTTTGTTTTTTTTCCCCCTGCGACAGCTGTATCCCGAAACCATTTGTCTGTGTTTACTACAGGTTGCAAGTCTGAAAACAACCCAACACATGTTTCAATTAAAAACTTTTAAACGAGTGCACGAAAACAATTTGAGTCATCGCTTTAAATAAAGCAGCCGCGCGTGTCGGGCTTCAGACCTCTCATCTCGCCCACCGGGGGGTAAATCTGCAGACCCGACAGTCGGTCCTGTCGACACGCTAATGCACCCCGCGACTTGAGACCGAGCTGGCAAACCAGCAGCCGCTGAGGTGTGAGGCGGAGTCGGCATCCCTGTGACCAGAGCCGGCCGGTTTCTGCGGTTGCGTGTTTGGAATTTATACAAGGCAGGAATGACAACAAACCCTCGGAGTACTGGCGGTGTGGCATTTAGCTGCTGTGAGATTGAATGATGAACAAAAGCTCTCTGCTCTTTGGGTGAAACCAAGTGAATCAAACTTGGTTACGGTGACTGGCGCAAACCCTCTCAGAACTCCACTCAGCTTTCGGCATCAACAACCCTCATGTATTATTGAACCGGCCTCCATGCCGTATCCCTCGCACTGCGACGGATCAGGCCTTTCTTCACCCCCGACGTGACCCCCGTCCACCGCACTAAGATGCTTTCGGGTGGATGCCTTTCTGTATTCCGGCCGGATGAGCAGCAGATGCTGTGTCGCAGTGCGCATGCTCCTCGCAGGCGCTGAAAGGTGGTTCTTTCTTGACAGGTGTCTCACCAGCGTGTCGCGTGTGAGATGTATCTCCCTGCAGATGTTGCCGTGCTCGTGGTGCAGCGCTCCCTTGTTCTCATATCCAGCCCCTTCAGTTTTACCGCACACGTTGACACTTGAGGGGCCAATGGAGGAGCTTCACACGGCGGCATGTTCGTTCCCTCAGATGAATTCTGTGGGATTTGTATCCATTATAAAGTGACATGGTGCTAGTTGAAGTGCACACTGGAGGGGCCCCTGCACCGACTAGTATCGAGGGAATTTGTTCTGCGCAAGTTTTTACTTTAACAAATTTCCACCAAGAGTTGTGTCGTGCAGCATGTGAGCTTTTGTGTTGCGGTGGGATGGATCCCCCCTTGTAGCCAAAAAAACCCTCAAGCAAGCAGGCGAGCAAAGCGAAACATCTGGCTGTTGGGCCCCAGAGGACCGGGGGCGCGTGACGGGGAGGGAACGCTGGCGTCAGGGAGAATGAAGTGTGTACGTGTACTTCTGCCCCAGCGGAGCTCTTTGAATATACAAAGAGGTGTCCTTTTCTTGTCAGTGTGTTTTTGAGGAGCATGAAAACCTGGCCGCTCCCCCGGTCAGCTTGACCTTTTAAAATGCAACACGGCTGTTTGCCGATGCCATGAGTGAATATTCCTGAGTCGGCGGGAGACCTCGGAGGCCTCGCCGCCTCGCCCTCCGCCGCTGTGGGGTTCGTTCCAGTCCGCGTGATTCATGCAGGGATCCTGTGCGCCGTGCGGTAAGGGGAGGCTGGAAGGGAGCGATAACGCCGCCTGCTCGGAGGCGGCTCAGGTGACCAGAGAGGACGAGAGCGGGACACCAGGACCGAAGGGACGACTTTGTAGCAGACGGTTGATAACGACCGTATAGGCACCGATTTCTCAAGACGTAGTGTACCGTATCCGTCGTTCCGATCACGTTGAGGTACCTCGAGCTCCATCGACATACAATAGACTTTGAGAGCTAAACAGATACGGAGGCACATATTTTAGTCGTGCTTTCTTCTTTTGGGGTCAGGAGGGTAAGAGCAGGAGACCCTCTTTGATTTTGTTCACAGGCGGCCGGACACCTCTCCACCAAATCTCCAGTCAACATTTGAAGCGGCGCTTTAAACAGATTTATTTGAGGAGAAGCCTTTCACAGGTTGGTCCGTCGACGCCGTATAGTTGGCTGACAACATGGAATTGCCTATAGAATCTGTGAGTTTGGAGGAAAAAGGAACAGTATTACGAATTCACGTGAAATGCAAACACACGAAAACCTGATCAAAAGTACATGTCATTTTTTTTTTAATGGTTTTAATTGAGAGTGCCTTCTCAGCGTAACACTAGCAATCTCTTTTATCCATTCATATGCAGATAATTGCTATACTCTATGTTGAAAATGGGTAATTAAAAGCTGCTGACAAGGCAGTAATCCTATTTACCAGCTAAACTAGCATAAGAGGACACAAGGTCACCGGCCGAGGGAATCGTCTCCGCCTGCTGACGGTCACAAAAGAACCCCCCCTTTGCAGCGCAGTAACAGATGATGGATGGCGTGACACTTCCTTCCATGCTTGTTTGGGTGTTTCACAGCGATGTGCAGCTCCGTTGCGGACCAAATGAAAAGAGCATGACTGAGAGACTTGGCCTTCTTTCTGTATAATGAAACGACCCTCTCCCCCCTCCCTCCATCCAGCGTTGTTCAGCAGATGTTGCGATGAGGGGCTGTGGGGGAAAAGGGGGGGTCCTTGTCCAGGAATTCAAAGGGATCACAATTAGTTATTAGGCTGTGGAAGGGCGGTAAATCGCTCGGCTGTAATTTCCACTCTCGGATTTATGACCCGGTGTCGAGGGGCCTTTAACGCCACGGGGACGACCGCTCTTACCTCGCCCGCCAAAGGTTTATTGTAAATCAACCCCCCCTTTCTT
The DNA here is from genome assembly GCA_021346845.1 of Apeltes quadracus. NCBI lineage: Eukaryota > Metazoa > Chordata > Actinopteri > Perciformes > Gasterosteidae > Apeltes > Apeltes quadracus. Next base: position 10,583,829 of record CM037915.1, on the reverse strand, counting down.
ATTTTTTTTCCTTTTTTCGATTCTGCCCGCCTCGATTTCCATGAAATAATCATCTCCCGTCCACAAGTGTTTTTTTTTAAATCAGCGGATGTTTCCGTTTATTCCTCGGGTGCAGTGAGCAGCAGCCCCCCCCCCTGCTGTGCACAACATCACAACGGGGGTCATGCAAAGTGCACTCAGGACAACAACTTCATTGTGCTCTCCGACAACGGGCTCTTTTGTCTCTTTAAGCGCATTTGTTAACAAGTTTTGTCCGTCCAATTCCCAAATGAATCACAGGCAATCAAGCCGTATGAAATCAATGCATTATTCAGCAGACAAAGTTCACTGGTTTCCCTTTATTCGTTTTAAATTCATGCTTAATTGTGAATGATTAATCCCTGCTTGCTTCACTTGGCACACAAATGGGAAGAGGCCCGTTGAGTGATTTTCTGTGGATTTCCTGTGGAGGACAGACGTGCGCGTCGCTTTATTGAGACGATCGTGTCACAGTGATAACGCTGCATACTGTAGTTTGATGTGGAGCTCGTCGGCTTCTCTGTGTCTACATCCAGTCCTCCCGCTGGCTCTTAGAAGTCTGTGATTGCTTCACGGGGGCGAGTGAACACGCAGGTACCGGTGTGCGATGGTCGGCGGGTGTCCTTGCTGTCACTTTGACGGCTACAAAAACAGATGAAAGGCAACAACGTGGAGAAGAAGAAGAAGAAGAGGAAGAGACTTTTGAATATGTAACGGTGAGGAAATGAGCCCGCTGGCTGAGCTGGACCCTCTGGCTCCTCCACGCCCCATCTACTTCAGCCGCCTCAACATGTAGGCCGAGAACCCGTAAAGACCTTTTAACGCTGCTGAATTTACATTTAATTCCTGTCGTGTGAATGCTCAGTCATGATTCCAGGGGTATCATTCCACTTCAGTGCTGCGTCGTTTGCGTGTGTGGTCAACGTTCGAGGTAATAACAGGAGGCTCATCTCATCGTTTATTTATAACCCCCCCCCCTCTGTCCTGTCGTCTCGTTGGTCTCAAATATTAAAAGCTGCTGCAAACCGGAGCTTTCTGAAATGTAGTTTGTGAAAAAGCACAAATATCGCAAGGAGGGTTCTGTTTGGGGAAAGTCCCAGATGATGACTCCAAATTTACCGTTACGCCGCTTTGAAAAAGCCATGAACGTTGTCAGCATGTTGCTAGAGTTGCTAAAAAAGAAATCCGCTGTTTGTGTCTTCCATTTCTTGTTTTAAAAAAAAAAAGAAAAAAAAAGAAGAAAAAAAATATTCAAGCTGCTGTGTGCATTTTCCTTCTCGGTCAATCAGATTGCCGTCAATCACGGCGCCGTGTCTACAGTTTTTTTTGGTGTCGAAGCCTGAATTTCCCGCAGTAGCTCAACCCCCGTTTCTATTTTTCTTATATTCTTTTTCTACGATGTCACTTGTGTCGACAGCGGACCCCCTCGGGGAGGAGGCCCCCCGGCCACCGTCTCATTTGCAGACTCCATGCTCACGTACACACTCGCGCTACCCGACATATTGCAGTGTGAGGCAGTTTGCCCAGGTAATGAGGTCGGGCGGGATGGGGGGGTAATAGTCCAGCAGGTCATGGATAAAATAGTGCTAGAGAGAGGACCTCAGCCCATCCAAGAGGAATTTTATACTTCCCGGCTGTCTGAATGGACGATTAAATAAAGCTTTAAAACCTCCATCGGAAGCACTGATGAAAACGACCTTGTAAAAAAAAGCATTGAAAAGCCCCGGGGGCCCTCCAAGGCCCCGCCCACCCTCTGGTCTGCGTGTGTGCGTGCGTGTGTGTGTGTGTGTGTATGCGTGTGTGTGTGTGTGTGTGTGTGCACCACCTCAGCTTGAACCTGCACAGAGGTGCAAGTCAATTGAACTGATGCACGCGAGCTTCTGCTTTTTATTTATAAACCGGGGCTCCAGTTCCTCTGCGTACTTGCGCCTCGGCGCATTCGGCCACTCTACTCCGCTGCATCGCGAGGTTATTTACGGGAGCAGTGCCTTCTGGGAAACGTTTGGGGAAAAAAAAAAAAACTTCCATTTGCTTGTTTTTTTCAGTTTTGTGAATTATTCAGCATGTGGTAACAAAAAATACAATACTATCTAGTGTGATTTGTTGGTTTTAATGTAAGAAAACAAATTAATAAAAAAGAAAAAAAGTTCAGAAAGAAATTTTATTTTTCTTTAAAATTAAGCAAAGTACGGAGTGGGAGTATTTGCCCAAAAAGAAGAAACTTTGATCTAAAACACGTTAATAGATTTTGATTAACATATTTTTGTTTAAAAATCCAAATACTGCCTGAAAAACGACGTTTCCACACGTTCATATTTATTATCCAGCATATTTCCAACGTTATCTTTTCCATTTACATGGAAAAGTTACATTTCGGTTTGAAGTATCAAACATTGATTTCTCATTGTTTCACCCATTGATGTCCCATCGATAAACGCTGACTTATTTCAACATTGCACCACATCTCGGTGATCAGTGAGAAAGTAATTTTAAAAAACTGTAAACGTACAGTAATTGAGGATGCAGTTTATTCGTATGGAAACGCCATATTTGGGAGACACGGTTGTTTGTGGCACATTTGGCTTGAAGCAAGGGAGGGAGAGTATCATGTGGTATATTGCTGAGGAAGGGGAAGCTTTTCCTTTCCAGGTGGTGACTGTGATTATCTGCCGTCCTGCGCAAGGAGGATTTAAGAGCTCTGAGCTGATTTTCTGGGCCTGACCTGCTGCAAACAAAACCCATTTGGAAAACACAGAGAGACAATTAAGCATTGTGTTCTATAATGAGACCAGATCTAGATTTTTTGTTTTTTTTAAGATTTTCAGGTAGAGCCAAAAAACTAAGGTATACTGGATATAAATCCAATTTGGTGACTTACAAGTGAGACCGTGAGAAATGGGCGTGGCCTGCAGAGGAAAGCAAAGCGTAGAGCTCATTCTCACAACCCCCCGTCACAGCTACATGTCCTTGGGTACCCAGCAATGCACACGCCCATTAAACACACACACAAACACAGACATTCCTTGATAGAGGTTGTCTAAAACCATATATAAATACTATCAAACACTTGTTCTTGCAATCTGACTTCACAACATATGTGGTGACTGTCCTTCCTGTCAGCTCTGTTGGTCCATTTTAGACCATCCCCTCTAAAGAGGTGAACTGGTTACCACGCCAACACTCTTTCTCCTTATCTCCTGTTGCTATGGTAACGGCTGGGTTGCAACAATTGACCCGATCTTCCTCTCCCGGCGATCCAGCGGTTAACTGAGCGCATTTTCCCGACATCTTCTGGACTTTTAGTGGACCGGTTACATAATTAGGACGTTATTGGCCTCAGAGATCTCTGTTCTTGGTGTAGAAGTTACACACATAAGACAGCGAGTGGGGCTTCTGAATTGGATCCGATGAGCGCTCCAATGCTGTTGGCATGCTGTAGGGGATAATTCAATCGTGATGCACGTTACGGGTCACTTCCACATGTGTGCAGCTGCTTTCACACTTTGCAGCCTGTCGGATTAGAAAATCCACTCAGAAGAGACTCAGGTCCCGATCATTGCAGATGAATTGGCCGTCGCACCAGAGCTCAGGTCCTGCAAAGATCTGCAGCCTGCAGATCACAGCATTCCTCAGCGAGGAAACGGAGGCCTGCGCTGCATGTTATGAGCACCTTTTGAAGACGCGAGTAAATCCACTCGATGTTTTTAAAGCCTTTGCTGCTGATACAGAGTGAGCGAGTAATAACTCTGGGATTTTCCTTCTTTGTGCCGGGGGTTTGTTGATCTATAAAGTCTGAAAGGATTTGCTGCTCCGCTGTAGCTGTGAGGAGCGATATTGTTGCTGCCTGTGAGTTATTGTCCTCGTCTTCTGAAGGGCAGGTTGAGGTAGAATATAGAATAGAACATGCGCTCGGAAAGATGAATCACCGTCGTGATTGTGATTCGAATTCATGTCGAGCGTGTTGTTATTCAGTCACAAATGCTACACAAGTGAAGTCGTGCTAATTGGGCTGGTTATTGTGTCACATGTCAACCAGTTCCAAAATCAAATCTAACTAACATCCCTCAAGTTCTGGTTCTGAGTCTGCGTCCATCTGCAGCAGAACTCGAGTGAGAACAAAGCCGGTGGAGACCGAGGGAACTATCAGTTTGTGTTTATAAAATGTATTAAAAGTGTTATTTGTGGCACATACGGAAAGCCTTTGTTTTGTTGACTTCTAAGAAGAGAATTTTACTCTGAGTGCCAACTCCTCTTGTGGTGCCAGTCCCCTTCTCCTCTCTCCTCTTCACTCCCGCCAGATTCTTCTTATCGTCTCCATCTTCCTCCTCCTCTTCCTTCCCCTCTTTTTCATCTGTTTCCTTCCCATCGTTCTTCATGTTCTCTGCCTCTTCTTCTTTCTTCCATACTTTCATCCTTGTTTCCTCCTTCTCTTCTTCTCCCTTTATTTTCCCGTTGCATCGTTCCTCTCCTTCTTCTTATTTTAACTCTCTTGCTTGATTTATTCATTATTTTTAATATATGTGTGCTTTCCTGAACAGCTCTTGTCCATTTCAGCAGCTTTGGGACTATTTGTATTTGAGCCAACACCGGAAATCAGCTGCTGCCACATATCAGAAGAAATTCAATTGTCGATTGTCTGCATTAGATAAATAACAGCTTTCTATCTTTATATTACATATGCAATGCTCTGCTTACTGTATAGCTTGCTCTAATTAGTGGGAATGCTTCTACAGCATTGTAACTATTGTTATTCGATTTTATTTATTATTATTATTATGAACGTTTTTTTGGCTCTGTGCAACTTCTGCATACTTTCAGCTATTAAAACCATTCAACTTTTCAAATGTTCAGCTCTTTCAGCTAATGATGGGACTTCTTTAACTTTTTTCTACTATTTCTATATTTTTAAATATTAAGCTTTTTAACACTTTATTTTAACACTAAAGTCAATGAGAGCGAGCTTCATATGCTTCAAATCCTCTTCTGCTTCAAAATGTATCTCCTCCTACATTCTTTCACCCACATACAAACTTTAAACTGTTCACAACATATTCAGCTATTCGGGGTCTACTTCTTAGTTTGATATCTTTTATAGTTTTTGTGAAAAAGCTGTTTAAGTTTAGTGATCGTTTCAGGATTTTTTTTATCGATTTAAACAGTGTGTACGTGGCTTCCGGTGACGTCATGATAGAGACGAGGCTCGGTCCGAAAAAAGTTAGAAAACAGTGACAACTGCAGATATATAAAGCTTTCAGGATGGAAACCAACTCGTGATCAAGATGACTACCACATCCAAAACGAGAGGACGAGGAAAGTCAGGACATTTGAAAGAAACTGGCAAACAATCGAGCACAAACAGCGCTAGCTTAAATGCTACTAACGTTAGCCGCGAAGAGCATGTAGCACGAGACGGGTATGGCTGCAACCAGGTTCATTACGAAGTGTCCAATTTAGGTGCTCCTTTTTCGGATACAATTTGCTAACTTTGAGAAAGCTAAGGAGAAATAACCTTTTGAATATTTCATGCCATTGTTTTCATGTATATTATGTCAGGACTGTTGTCAATTGTAACCGCAGACACAGTGTTTGATGGGCAACGTTCAACATTATTAATAAATATAAAAATGACTATAAACTCCCCAGACTTGCATTGTTTCAGTAAACTTCAGATCACATATAAAAGAACAATCCATATTTAGGCAATTCCGATGCCTTAATATCATCGTATACTTTGTGTTGAACATGCTTTAATAGTCTTTAATGTATTTTTTTCGTTGTCAATGCCAAGTTCTTCAGCCCCCTTGTTTTCAAGCAATAAATTTCTCATATCAGCTAAATTGATGCTTTTTCGTTCTATGCAGTGTATATAACTTTTAAGTTAAATTCAAACTTAATAAACCGATTTCCACTTTTTCAACTACTCTCACTGCTTCATCTTTTTATGGCTTTAAGCCATTCAACCAGTTTAGCTTTTGCAATTCAGCTACTCGACATTCCCACGCATTTTCTGCAGGAAATGCATTTTCTAGTTTCAAAATAAAATGTATAATTCCATGTGCTGTATTAAAATCAATATCATCCAAAGAATCAAGTTTTTGGCCGTAAAAGTCCAGTAAAGCTTTGTTTTAAGAACTTGTTTTTAAGAACTTTTGAAATGTTGCCTGTGTGTGGTGTGTGCATAGCTTTATTGCACGGCGTTGTGTGTCGCTGCCCGTGATGCTGACTCGCGCCCTCTTCTTCTCCCTCGTGTCGCTCAGGAGTTCGCCGCGCTGACCAAGGAGCTGAACGCCTGCAGGGAGCAGCTGCTGGAGAAGGAGGAGGAGATCTCCGAGCTCAAGGCCGAGAGGAACAACACCAGGGTGAGGGGGCGGCGTCGACACGCCATCTTTTTAAACACCAACGAGTCGTTCAATCGGCCCACTGGACCGTGTTGGTTACCGTGAGGGCCCTCTGAAGCGTGTCTGGGGCCAAAGAGAGCGAATCATTGGTCACTTCATGCTTGTCCATTTCACCCACTTTCAAAAACTCGTCCCCAAATTTCCCTGCGAGCTGCAGAGAGCCCGCTGCACACTGCGCTAGGCGGCGTCCTGAGGAAGCCTAATCTATCCGGTGTGTGCGGCCTGTTTGCAGCGGCCAGACAAACCTCATTGGTCATTTCTGCCCTCACCTCACACAAACGGCCGCTCGGCATTGAAACTTTGGAACTTTGGTTTTTACTTCTTTTTCAAAATATTTAGCGACCAATTTTTTTTCAATTTTTTTTTATTAAAATTATTAAAAACATTTTTTTTTTACATTTTTTTCCACAAAAAAAATTCCACCTTTTATTTTTTTTAAACATTTTTTTCAATTTTTTTTTTCCAATTTAAGATTTATTGCATTTTTTTGCCCCATTTTCTGACCTAACATTTTGTCACGACTAAAGACATGGCGCGTAGTAACTTGATGCTGTAGAGCTGTGGGCCCACATTTCCTCTTTAAAGCGGTAAGCGCACTCTGCTGCTGACAGATAAGACTCTGTTTTCCGTCCCCAGTGCTGATTTTGTGTGGATTTTCCGTCGTGCACTATCTGCCTCTGCCTAGAGGCACAAGATTTCAGCACAACAAGCAGCCGAAGACAAACAGAGGAGGGCGGTGAGGCGCAGGAGACGAGGACGGACAAAAGTCATTTTCTCCCTCTCACTTTATTATCACCTTGAATCTCCTTATAGGAAATTAACGAGCTTTTTTTAATCTACCTCGCTTCCGTCGCTGGCATTGTTATACGGCCCATAATTAAATGTATGAAGGCATGTGCAGGCAGAGAATTGACTGACAACTACTACTGTGATTGCTGTGGAGAGGCACACAACTAAGGCTACGTTCACACTGCAGGCTGAAACGACCCAATTACGATTTTTTTATTCCGATAAAAAAAAAAAATTAAACGAGAAGATTGTAACTACTGGTTCCGTTGGCAAAATAACTTCAATATGTTTAATATCACCAGAGAATGTCCAATATGCTCCGTTTTCATGAATCTGACTTCCGTTTCGCATCATGAAGACAATGTGGGCTCTTACTTGCTCACCAGTGGAACCACGTGGTGCATTGAGTGCAGCTGCGGCTCGTTTGGCCGCCCTCAAGAAGACATGTTTAAATGAGTCAGGAGTGAAGCCACTGGAGGGTTTTTTTTTTTTTTTCTGGGAAAGAACACAGGGATCATCGATCCTTGTCTTGGATGTAATATTATGTCCTCGGACAATTTCCGAGAGACAATGAAGTGCTGAGATCTGCATCGGCAGCGAAACTGCTCCAGCTGTTTTTTTTTATGACACCAAACGAGTCAAAGGAGGAAATGAAAGCAGACGATGCCGTGCGCTGATCTCGAGCGCTAATGAGTAACGTTTTATCTCCGCAGCCCAAACAGTGCCCCCCCCCCCCTCCTTGCTTGTTTACTCCTCATTGTTGTGCATTTCTCCTGAAGTCAGCCCCCCCAAGCTGTCTTGCAGTTACTTGCATCGTTCATACCTCCACTCTGAGAAGCCATAAAAATCATTTGACTGTAAGTCTAATCGCTCACATATATGATTCATCGTTTATCCCAATGTAGATGCTGATAATAATTATAGCAAATTTAACTGACTGTAGTGGGAAATATGTTATTGGCAAATTAAAGGATCGACACAATTTAAAACTGCAATTTAGAACCACTTCCTGTTTTTTCTGCACTGACTTGGATTCATTTTTAAATAGTTTTATTATGTCGTTGATTTGCCTCTAAGATCGAAGCGAACGTTAATGCGATGTCTGTGGACTTCCACTGCTTGCAGACATATGCTCAAGTAAACTCACGGGGGAAAGATAACTGCGGTTCGGTGTGCAGCGAAGCTCTCCTCATTTATTTCACATTATCCCCTGCCCTAATTGTGCCGCTGTGAGGAGTCTTTAAACGATGACCGTGTCTTTGTCCAGCTACTGCTGGAGCATCTGGAGTGCCTGGTGTCCAGACACGAGCGGTCACTCCGCATGACGGTGGTCAAGCGGCAGGCTCAGTCTCCCTCGGGGGTCTCCAGCGAAGTCGAGGTCCTCAAAGCGCTCAAGTCCTTGTTCGAGCACCACAAAGCTCTGGATGAGAAGGTGAGTCTGCGCCGGAGCGGCGTCAAAATGTAAAAGTTTAAGGAGACAGTGCAACAATCGGTCGGAGTTCAGCTCGGTGAGAGTTAAAGATCATCTGCAGACTTATGACTCGTGTGTATGTTCATATTTCCAGGTACGAGAAAGACTTCGGGTGTCACTGGAGAGGGTGTCCGTCTTGGAGGAGGAGCTCACAGCTGCCAATCAGGAGGTAACAGCTGATCATTCATGTTGTTATATATATATATACATATAGAATTCGGCTCACGCAGACTGTGAAGTCTTTGGTCAGCCACGTTTGGACAACATGGCGGCACGCAGTCACAGGTGTAGTTATGTTAGTTTGCTGTTATGGAAACGGACCGTTTCGGGATTCATCCGAGAATAAATGTTTATTTACGGCGGACGGTAGACACTAATCAACACTGTGACACGTTCAGATGAAATAATAAAGGATACTGCAGCTGGCTCAAGAGGCCAATTTGCACCCATTTTCTCATCTCTACAAAGTTTTTTCAAATCATGAATCACCAAAAAATAAACAGAAAACATTTTAAACAAAGGAAATAAATGTATTACTCAAATAGTGTATGGATAAATATATAAACGGTCATAACTTTCTCAATTGCTTGAATCATTTAAACTGACTGAACTCGATTGAAATTAAAATAATGACAACATCAATAAGGAAACCCAATCCAAGGCTCCTCACTCGGGCCTTTAACACTAACTTCATTTTCATGATTGATCGCACCACAACGTTGCGTGACCCCAACCCTCACCTTGACAAAATCAATCCTTCATACTTTAAGAACTCCCTCCCCCCCCATACACACACACACACACACACACACACACCTTCACACTTCACTCCTTCTCACGTTTGTCCAATCTGACCTTCGTCACGTCGCCCCCGACAGTCCTCTCCTCCCAACGCTGGAGTGCTAAAGAGGGAGGAGGAAATCACGCTGCACTTCTCGTCCCTCTCTTGTGCCTCCGTCAGATGTCGGCCTTTGATGCCACGTAGATGGACATCAAAAAGAAAATAACAGGCGCCACGTTCATTTCACGTCCGCCAAAATTCTCCTTTTTTGGGAGCCGGAGATGCTTCTGCAGCTCTCCGCTCCTTATTTGTTGTGTTAAATTACCCGCAATCTTAAAATAATGGCACGAAAAACCTACGAGGGAAAATGATGAACGGGAACCTCGTGCGGTTTTGGGCGAAGACCTCGAGCTTTTAACAAATCGGACGGGGAGCGTGAGTCAGATCACGTCAAAGTCACTTTACAGCGTTGTTTGTTTGTTCCTGTTTCACTTGCCAGTAAATATCTGTTGCTTATTAAAATGCAAATTTCTCTCGCTCTCCCACAGCCTGATTTATTTGTCCTGAGACGATGACCTTCCTGTAACTGTATCGTCAACTCAATTTCAATGCAAACTGTATGCACACTTTATATTATACTGTGAGGCATCTGAAGCCAAAAGGTCTGAGTTTCCTTGGTTGTTGAGAAATTAAAGATCCAACGCTTGCAACCAGCGCCACATCGTGCTTCCAGCGCGGCGCCGGATCGGCAGTAGGAAAGCTTTATAAGCATTTGTATGATCCAGTTAAACTCATGAATGAATGTTTGGCCACATAAATAAAAAATAATTGTATTTTTTTGGGGATGGACTTTTTGTAAATATCATAATTCAGGAAGCCACGCGGACGGAAATGCGATATTACAAATTTAAACAAGTCATATCTTATTCTAACCTCCAAAGTCAACTGTTTTCCTCGTGACCCTCTGGCTCTCATCCGTGTGCTTGTTTCCGTCCTGCAGATCGTGGCCTTGAGGGAACAAAATGCTCACATCCAGAGGAAAGTGGCGTCCGGCGACGGAGGAGAGGACTTGCTGGACGTCAGTGAAGCTCAGCAGAAGGTCCACGGCAAGGTGAGCGTCTCTGCCGTTTGGGGTTTTAACTTCCCGGGCTGTCATAGTGGATGCAAGCAAACCGTGTGGTGCTGATCTCCCGACTGTTCTTTTCTAAACAACAATAAACCATTGATGAGTGAAAAAAAGCAATCATTTTAATATGTATACGCACCATAATCTAATATAAAAACGCAAGAGAAACAATATTTCAGGGTCCTGTCCTGTCATGCAGCACATACGTGCACACGCCTCGCCGAATACAAATCCCCCTCGTGATCATTCGTTTAAAGGCAAATAGTTTCCAAATCAGACAGAACGCACCGGTTGTGCGGGAGGGATCGACTCCCCCAAAAAACGCACTCACAACCCCGTCCAGTTGACTCTCTGGTGTCCTTTGGTTGTCATTACTGTGACAGGTGGAGGGGGGATCCATCCTGCCTGATAACCAGCTAATGCCGCCTGACGGATGATTTTATATTTCATTCAGTCAACATGTCTGGTCCCTCAGGGGACAGACGCGCTCTACACCCGGGTTACCTTTTACAAGATATGAAAATAAATCAATAAATCTTGGAAGAGATGGAAAAGCTGATGGAAAAGAAAAGCAAATTTGAGATATAATAGGAAAGTGGGCAACTTGGATCCAGTGCTTCCTTTATTCACACCGGGTCGTTGCAGAATGGAAGAAAACCTGAACATAAAAAACAAAAAAAAGTGAAACGTCTCACTGTGACACGCAAAATAAATAATACTAATTGTAATCCATTTGCATATGTTTTTTAATTCAGACAAACATTAAAATGTATCTGCTAACGCAAAACTGTCCCGACACATAAAAAGGGCCAGAAACTCCCGCAGTCTTTTCAAACAGGTGTCTGGGCTCGATAAAAGATGCATAATGTCCCTCCCGCGGGACTGACATTTGGCAATAACGCACAGCCGAACCCCTTAAAGTTGGACCTTTTTGTTTTTTTTTACGCGAGCGGTGTGATTTAGTGAATCATTGATCTCAGGCAGCGGGCGCAGAGGCCCAATTAGGTTTGTCCTCGCAGACGGGCAGCCGAGGACGGGCAGGGAATGGGGGACGGAGAGCCAAGACATCACTTTTCCTCGATCTTCGCTTCCACCTGATTCACAGTAATCACATTTGAATAAAACCAAGAGGGCGTCGCGTGAGCGCAGCGTGTTGTTTAGCAGCGATAATAAAGTCGTTCTCTGATGCGTTGGACCCCCGCTTCTGTTACCTCTGTCTCCGGTAACCCCCCCCCCCCCACCTTCCCCATTAATCCGCCTCATGTGGGGACAGTGATTCCTAATCACATCACCGATGCAAGTGTCAAAGCAATTTCCCAAGCGGAGTTTGGAGTGATTTGCCAGCGCGAAGCCTCGAGCTCCTGAACTTGAATTTATTAGAGTGCTAATGTGTGTAACTCCCCAAAGAAGAAATGGTATCTGAAGTGGCAGTGACACTGATTTCTCAAGACCCACTTTAGCACACCGCACAAAGGGGAAATCTGACATTTGGGTGCATGATGTTCCTGTTTTCCTGCATTTTCAAATCACACTTTTGTGTCCAGCATCCGATGTTCTGAAATTCCTTTTTTGTCTCTCAGACCACGCGTGGTTAGAACGTTTTGCGGTAGGTTTTTAACCGCTCTGCCCCCCCCCCCCTCCCCTCCTCCTCACCAGCGTCTGTCCAACGGCTCGCTGGAGTCGGCCGACGAGGCGAGCCAGGTGGTGGAGCTGCAGGACCTGCTGGAGAAGCAGAACTACGAGCTGGCCCAGATGAAGGAGCGCATGTCCTCCCTCTCCTCCCGCGTCTCTGAGGTGGAGCAGGAGCTGGAGACGGCCCGGAAGGACCTCATCAAGTCGGAGGAGATGAACAACAAGTACCAGAGGGACATCAAAGAGGTTACAGAGGACACGCTCGCACACACACACAACAGAGACATCAAAGACAGCTTCCAGTGGTTATAAAAAGCTTCTATTAGCATAAAATCTACCCACTTTATCACTATGCATCTCTCCCACACACACACACACACAGGCTAGCCCGTTTAGAGGCCCGCCGCGTCTATGAACGCACACAGTTTTTGGCGATAAAAATCCAAAACAGACTATAAAGCATCTATCTATATCGTATTCGACCCTGGAGTTGTAGTAAGTAGTTAATCATTTATTCATGAATAGAATATAGTCACTAATATGATGATTAAAATAATACATATCTTTTATATACATCTTATAACCTCATTATAAAATGATCATTATCATGAAGCAATGTGAATATGCATGATTACTTGTAACTAGAATCTGTGCTATAAGCAGATTCTGACATATTAGTAAAGTCACTAACATGGATTAACATTAAGCAAGTCCTAGATAGACGGCTTTCTATGTCTCCTTTGAACTCTGTTTCAAGCTAAAGTGTCGACGTGTGAAGCTTCAACGAGGCAACGTTCCCGGAGAGATCGGCCTGATTCGATCCAGCATACGTCTGTTAAGGTGGACTGGATATGAACACAAGAAAACCCCCGTAGCGCTCGGCTGAAATTGTAATTGACTGGATTTATGGGGACCCGCCCTCCACTATTACCCTGCTGTGCCTCCTCTGAGAGCAGCAGATTGCTCAGTCGAGTTTTTGTGCTCGCATGAGTTTGTATCTGCAGGAAATGAGCTCTCGGGGATAAAGTTGGGGACAGGTGGGGGGGGGGGATCGCTTTGTGGGAGCGGTGTGATTGTATCACACTCTCGGCCTGTCTTAAATTGAGCCGGTCTTATAACAAGAGCTTTATTGCAAAGAAAACTCCTCATTGAGGGGGATATTGCACAAACGGAGGCCCGCCATGTGTATTTTCTGCCGTGCTCTGATTGCCCTGACTATGTGGGTCTGCTTGCAGGCCATGTGTCAGAAAGAGGACATGGAGGAGCGGATCGTGACCTTGGAGAAGCGCTACCTCAGCGCCCAGCGCGAGTCCACCTCGGTGCACGACATCAACGACAAGCTGGAGAACGAGTTGGCCAACAAGGAGGCGTTCCTGCGACAGGTCGGTATGACGTCCGGGTCGGAGGGGTCGTTTCTTTTGGATGTGCAGCTGGTTGTGTTAGGTGGAGGCTTCCCGTCTGGTAGCAATGCCCTTGCAGCTGATCCACTGAAGAAAACCTCTTGACATTGTCTCAAATAAGGTCATAGTGAATTACCGCCAGAAAAAAACAGATTGTAAAGACTTTTCATACAATACGGCCGAGTGATGCTCCTTTTGATGATTCTTCGCAGTCAATTAGGAAAATTGCTCGGCCGAAGAAGACTGATCTCCGGAGGGTTAGACAGAATGTCACACTAACATGAGCAGAAGTAATCCTGAACACACACTGACACCACGAGACACACAAGCATCCACTGGCTCTGCCGTCAAGACAGACGCTCAGGGCGCAAAGCAATTTAGGCTTAGCTAAGCTAACTCGCTGCTGAGTGAATTGTTACCAATCTGCACATTGAATTCTCGGCGAGAAACAAATTAAAGGCTGGTTTCAATGTGTGCACAACAAAATATGAGCACCGAGTTGGGTGAGAGAGCCCCCCCCCCCCCACGGTACGCACAGAAATAACCTCCAACGCCTTAGGGTTTAAGCTCCTGCTACCACACACAAACACTCCTCTGGCAGTGTGTTGCGTTCACTTGTTGTGGTGCCAGAAGCTGAACCCCCGAATCTTCAAACATCAGGCTGCTGGTGTTTGAAGATGAGTTGTTCCGGAGGGGGAGGGAGGGGGGTGTGTAGGCTCGGCCTTCCTCACAGAAGCGGTGGAGGGATGAGAAGAAATGGCGAAGGAAAACAGCCGCAGAAAAAAAAAAAATGGCCACCTCGGGAGGGTGCTGCAGGCCAAAAACCCACACTGTCATGCTTCTCCAGTGTCATCTAACACACCGTTGGGCGTGTGAACTATCAATGCAACGCAGCCGCGGCCCCCAGCAAAGGCTCCCGAGACAGCCCCAAAAGAAAGGGAATTAAAAGTCCTCAGAGCCTCGACGGGGGGGGGGGGACGCGTTAACACGCGACACAAGTCACTCGGTGGCATCGTGGTTGAATGCTGGGTTTGACTTGTACCTAACCAGGTATCTAAGATACCTGTGAATCTTATTTTTTACCAGGCGATGATGCTCTGCTGACAACAAAATGATTCACAGGCTGTTATTCTTTGTTTTTAAATAAACAGCGAAGACAAAATCACTTTTTTGACGGAGCGCTCACTTCACAAGCATAATGACATAGTGAATGTAGAAATAATTACTTGGCAACAGGCATTAATATTACATTGAGACCGCTGCAAAGCAAGCTAAAAGCTTTCACTACATTTCATAGAAGAACCCCTCAATCTTCTGAGCCTCCAGCAGCCGACGTCCTCGATGTTTCTTGATGTTTGATGTTTGTTTGTAGATGGAGGAGAAGAACAGGCAGCTGCAGGAGAGGCTGGAGCTGGCGGAGCAGAAGCTCCAGCAGACCATGAGGAAAGCGGAGACGCTCCCGGAGGTGGAGGCTGAACTGGCCCAGAGGATCGCAGCGCTCACCAAGGTATCAACGGACGCTTCAACGCGTCCCCCCGCCCCTCCTCGCCCCCCGGTCACGTAGTCTGACACCATCTCCTCTTTCTGTCCACGCTGCGGTCCGTCTGTAGGCGGAGGAGCGTCACGGCAGCATCGAGGAGCGGATGAGGCACTTGGAATGCCAGCTGGAGGAGAAGAACCAGGAGCTGCTGCGGGTGAGTCACCGCCGAGGCGTTGTGCCAGCGCGGCGCCGACAAGGCGGCCTGATGAGGGAGCGCGACAGCTCGAGGCGATGACTCATTGTCCGATTCATCCGCAGTGACTCTGGACCAAATCAATGTTTCCATCGGGATGGTAGATACCCGGTTTAGAGTATGAAGTCTAATTGCATCCTGAGGAAGTAGGTTAGATGTGCATAGCCAGCAGGGCGTTGACCTGATTTAACCTTGAATTTGTAAAGTTAGATTTCATTATTGACGGACTTCATCGGTACAAAAGTTGCTAAAACAGCCGGTTGAGGTTTATTTTTCAACAGCGCTTAGAACAACATATTTACTTGCAAAATCAATCCAAAGACTTTAATGCAGGAAGATTATGACGCATTCACGACAACCTAAATCATTTATTTTATTGCACAGAATTATTATATATGTTTTTATAGTAGTGAGTTAAAAAAAAAAGCAAAAAGCAATCACGCATCCTATTGTTGTCACACCTGACATCCGCCCCCCCCCCTCGCCCCTCCCCTCAGGCTCGACAGAGAGAAAAGATGAACGAGGAGCACAACAAGCGCCTCTCGGACACGGTGGACCGACTCCTCACAGAGTCCAACGAGCGCCTGCAGCTCCACCTGAAGGAGAGGATGGCGGCTCTGGAGGAGAAGGTGAAAGCTGCTCCGGGGGGGAACGGCGGAGCTTCTCGTCCTCTGACTCCTTCTTTTCCTCCTTTTGCTTGCAGAATTTGTTAATCCAAGACTCTGAAGGTTACAGAAAACAGTACGAAGATTCAATACATGAAAAAGTAGGTGGCAGCGTTCCACGAGTGACGACTACGTCTTTTCCCTTTAATTCCTCCTACTTTTTCACGAGGTTTGCCGGGAAATTCCAACGTCTGTGCGATTCACGCTCCAGTCATTGCCTGGTCAAATATAATGTTATTTTTTTTCCAGACACATCTGGCAGAGGAGATCGACAAGCTGAGATCAGAGCTGGACCAATTCAGATTGAGGGCAGGTTCCCTCACAGAACCCACCCTGTCACGGTATGATGAAGTGTGACTAGTCAATATTTTTAGGTGGATAGGTAGGTTGGATTCAGTTTACTGGAGTTTGGGAGCAGAAGCTCAATTAAGACACTGCATTAAACCCAGACGGCTCTGATACATACGTGTGTATTCGGCTTCAGACATGGAGGCTTTAGGTTTTATTGATTCTTCACAGAGATGCAGTAAAGGAAGCGTCTCTATTACTCGTTTATTCGTCCTTATAAGTTCCAGTAGAAATACATGGCGCTGTCCTTGATAAGCGCTCTCCAGTAGCAGTCCTGTTATTTCATCCGTCACTGATGAAACAATCCGCTCTGCACTATTGTTAGAAACACTACGATTACTGAAGTCTATTCTTGGATGTTTTCGGGCTTCCTTTTCTTGCTGCACGAAGTTCTAACATTACAGCTCTGATGTTATCTCCTCCGTGGACAAACAATCTGCAGCCTTAGAGGCATTGCATAACGTACACATAACACCACACCATTGTGACTTTGCAGGTTTGCTACCTTCTTTCCTGTCAACCATCTTTTGAGGATGGAGTCGATGTTGAGTGCACCCTCAAATGCATTTGCTGGTGTACATGTAAAGGACCGTCCAATGCACACACGTAGTGTACAAGTGCAAAACAAATCCCACATGCAGCATCATTACGGTTCATACAGTGTTTGCACACATTGCGTAACCCGAGATGGGACTTTGCTCCTCAGGTCTCATCTGGACGCGTCGGCCGAGCTCCGTTTCTCGTTGGGTTCTCTGGCCGAAACCCAGTCGGACCACTACCGCTCGGCCAAGGTCATCCGGCGGCCGAGGAGAGGTCGGATGGGTGTGCGTGAAACCAAGGTGAGCCGCGGTCTTTCTTCATCGGCCCCTCGGAGAAAATGCTCGCCTGATTATTTTGAATCGCTGCCGTCAAAATTCATCCTCAATACTTCGCCTTTGCGTGCAGGCCAAGTCGCTGGGGGAGCACGAGTGGCGCTCGCAGCAGCTCGGCGTCCTGGGAGGACACCACTTCGAAAGCGACACGGAGATGTCCGACATCGACGACGACGACAGGGAGACCCTGTTCAGCTCCATGGACCTGCTGTCGCCCGGCGGCCACTCGGACGCCCAGACTCTGGCCATGATGCTGCAGGAGCAGCTGGACGCCATCAACAAGGAGATTCGGTACCTGTCCCCCCCCGAAATAGTGACTTGCTTCCTCTACTTTGAATCAAGTTAGCACTTGATATGTTTCGGAAAGTCACGTCATGGAAAGCTGACCTTGAAACCCCTTTTTGAATTGATGTTGATATGCCAGCTTTACCGCGTAGTTCTCATTGCTTTTTTAGGAATTAGTGACAGTTTGTAAGAAGCAGACAACGAATCCACCCATTTTCCCTCTTCATCGGTATGTTCTACACTCAGAAGTTGCCCAAATATCTTAAAATATAAGTATTCAGTTGACTTGGCAGCACATCTGCAGGCGGCTCTTCCTTTTCTCTCATGCAGGAAACGGGATCTGCGTCTCGCTTGCTAATTCGGCAATTACCCGGCGCTGATTCGTAACCCCCGGGAGCAGCTCTACTTTGTTCTTAGTTTCAAGGGTTCTCCACGTGGCCTCTGGTCTCTGCTCATTTACATGGCCGTCTATAGACGCGGTGTCACATTTCTTTTTAGGGAGCGTTCACTCAAAACCCTGATGGCGGATAGAGATCATGAATGCAGAGAGAGAAAGTCAAACCGGGAGTACAGGGCGCCGTCTGTGATCTGACTCACTTAGGCCTTTAATTAGTTTGCCTTGTACGCTGGTTATTTAATGGGATTTATTAGGCAAATCTCCTGCAGAAAGATAAAACTGAATTCTGTTGGAGGGATGCTGATAAAACGAGTGCATCTCAGCCTATATGAGCTCTTAAACCTTGAAAACAGTTGAAGAAAACCCCCCTGACCACTGACTCCTCCTCTCCCAAGGCTGATCCAGGAGGAGAAGGAGTCGACGGAGCTGCGCGCCGAAGAGATCGAGAACCGCGTGGCCAGCGTCAGCCTCGAGGGCCTCAATCTGGCTCGAATGCACCACCCCGGAGCCTCCATCACCGCCTCAGCCACCGCCTCCTCCTTGGCCTCCTCCTCCCCGCCCAGCGGGCACTCCACCCCCAAGCTGGACCCCCGAAGCCCGGCCCGCGACATGGAGCGCATGGGGGTCATGACGCTGGTGAGCCGTTCAAAACACACACGCGCTAACATCTGTCCCCCAAAAGTATCATTGTAAGACCGTGAAACCGTTTTCTTCTTCTTAGAGTTTCTAGCTGCAGGAATTTAAGATTTAATTCAAAGAACTTACGAAGAAATGATTGTCCGGCCGGATGTCCACAGCAGCTTCTGATAGTATTAATCGGTCAACCGATCCCTCCCCTGTGTTGATCTGTAATTTGATGATCATCTGGTGGTGTGTAGTGGGATTCATCCGTTTCTCTTCTCTGCCCAACAGCCCAGTGATCTGAGGAAACACAGGAGAAAGGTACCCGCTTCGATGATGCACACGTGGGATTCACAGGGCGTCCGAGCGTCACCTCCAATGTCCGTTTTTTCCTTTTCGCCCTCGTTCCCTCAGATAGCGGCGGTGGACGAGGACGGGCGCGAGGACAAGGCCACCATCAAGTGCGAAACGTCGCCCCCGGCGACGCCGCGCAGCGTGCGGATGACGCACACGCTGCCCGCCTCCTCGCACAACGACGCGCGAGGGTAGGCGTCGGGCCTCCTGGAGAATGCACGGCGTGTCTCCTCAGACGTGGTGTGTTTAAAAAGTGGCTTGTGTCCTCAGGATGGTGGCGTCCCTGGAGGCGGAGGCCAGCGCCCTGAGCAGCGTGGCGAGCAGCCAGGACTCGCTGCACAAGCAGCCGAAGAAGAAGGGCATCAAGTCCTCCATCGGACGGCTCTTTGGCAAGAAGGAGAAGGGCAGGATGGCACATCTGGCACACAGACACGTCATGTTAGATCCACAAGGTGGGCGCCCAGTTTACGTTTACTTACACCCAAAAAACAGGGCGCATTTACTTTTGCACTAGTATAAAAACGTCAGACCGTGCCTGTGCATACTCGCAAACCACAGACAGAAGTAGGATGCTCCTACACTCCCATAAAAAAACATCAATGTGAATGCATCATATTATGTACATTATGTTATATAATGTAACTAGGGTCTAATGCATATACAGTATATATTTTATTGTCACTTTAGAACGTTGTTTTATTCATTTACTATCATACGGTATACAGTATTTTCAATGGCATTCCTCGCCTCCCCTCAGCAACCATGATGGACCCCGACATGGCGGGCCAGGACATGGCGGTCGGCAAGCTGGGAACTCAGGCCGAGAAGGACCGCCGGTTGAAAAAGAAGTAAGCTTCGTCCAAAAGAACCCAACAGACGGACAAACGGCCTCGTTGAGGTCGTTGTTCAAGAGGAGATTGTGTGTGGAAGCCCTCTATCTAGCATTACAGTAAATAGTCCAATATATTATTTATTTTTACCTACGGCCCTGTAGCACTGGATGCAGCATTCCGCACTGAGAGCGGGATTGATTTTTAAAAGCAGGAGCCGGATCAGCGTCCCGAATCCGCCTCGCTGCATTCGGACTATTGATCCGAAAACCCCCAATTCAATCCACATTTGGAAGCTACAGACGGCTTTCCCAACACACCTCCCGCGGATTACACCCGCGGTCACGTTGGGTTTGTTCTGCCCTGCGGGAAAAGAGGGGGACCCCCCCCCCCCCAACGCAAACCTGAACGTATGTGCGTGTGTTTCTGTGTGTGTGTGTGTGTGTGTGCATTTGCCATGACCCAGTGCCAAATGATGGATGTCATTTGCTCGAAGTGCAGACGGAGTCGTCACGGGCCAATAACTTGCCCCCCCCCCCCCCCCCCCCCCCCGTGTAGACGATAGAGAGTGTCGCTCGTTGTGCGCCGCCAAACGTGTTGTTTCTCTTCCACTGCACTGACTTCTTCACAGCGGCGTCCGGGACTTAAGGCCGCGCCTCCATCGCCGCCGCCCGCGTGCATCTTGGCGCCCTCCTCCGCACTGCATGCCATTCCGAGCCGCCCCGCACTCTCCCCATTTCAGCATCTTGATCGACCGCCGTTGTTGCTGTTTTCTTGCTTTCCTCAAGCGGTAACGACGTGTACCTGAATGCATCTGGGCATCTGAATGTGAGGCCACAGAGGGGGCGGAGGGGAGGGGGGGGGGGGGGGTCCTGCTGTGTTTCAGTGCATTTCTCATGTCCTCTGCTGCACGAGACGTGGTCGGGACTGAGATGACCTTTATTCTGTGTGGTGTTTTTTGACTGGTCCACAGATGCTCCTATAAACGAGCGTGTGCGTGTGTTTTACTTGAAGGTCATTAACATGTGTGTACTTTTGTCTCCCCGTCGCTCTCTCTCTCTCTCTCTCCCTCTCTCACTCTCTCTCTCTGATTCGCTCCTCTCTCACCCTTCCTCTCCCTCTCATCATCCTCTGACTCTAACGAAGCGGGTAAGTTGCGAGGATGTGTAACTGACTGATCTGCCGGATGTGACCGTTGTCTCAGCCATTTTGCCCTGTCTGCCATCTCTCCCGTCTGTCCGCCATGCGTCCTCTCCGCCCCCCTCCTCGCCCCAAAAGACCAGTGCCCAAAGCTGCCGTCTCTCATCTACCTACGTGTGTCTTCTCTACCCCTCATGGCTTTTGACGACGCCACTGCGCTCTTTCTTTCTTGGATGTCATCGAACCATCTGAAGACGTTTCTCCCCCCCCCCCGTTTTTACAGTTGAATGGCAGGTGCATCCCCGGGCTGGACAGAGAATGTCTTCCTCTCCTTATATGTGTCTCTATATCTATCTGTGTGAAATAACCAGCTGGCGACGTCTGGTTATGGGAAATGTTCTTTTTGTTTGTATGATTTGTCATAACCGTTTCCTTACTTGCCTTTCCCCAGCTATGTTCAGGGGCCGTACTCCTCCATGCATTAGACCCGACCTGAACATAACAAAAAAAATAAAAAATAACATGAGCTATCTCCTCATGTGCTGGATAGATGAGACTGTGATTGTAACCTGCCCCCCCCTCACCCTCCCTTTGTACCATGTGTGCTTTGTTCGAGTGCCCTTTCTCTGTACTGAGGCCTTCGAGGAGGCTGCACGTCTATTAATAAGCAAAAGTCTTTCCATCTGTCAAACTCTTGGACAACACCCTCAGGGAAAGCGTTGTTTTGTTTCTCTCATAAAATGTCTTCTCCGAACAGAATAAGAACCAAAGCATGGGTACGCGTGTGTGCGTGTGTATGTGTGTGTGCCTCATTTTTTTTCCCAAAACGGCATCAACAAGGAGTGCGACTCCTTGCGCGAGAACTGATCTCCCTCCGCAGAACGAATTCGGAGCGGCTGAGCTGGGATCAGTTGGCCCGACGTAGTGATTACAAAATCAGACGTTTTTTAGACTCGACATGTGACGCAATAATCCTCATCAAGTGCACGTCGGAGTTGTGTGTTGCATCAATATCAGTGTCAACATTTGGCCCTTTACAGCTGCTGATTATATGATTCTAAGCACTGCTGCGTGTTAGAGTGTGTGTTTCCGCTCTCTGGCAGCACAGAGATGAATGATAAAAATGTGCTGTAGTACTCTCCTCTAGTGTATTACACACACACACACACACACTCTCTGTGACTGCGGGGATTGGTGAAAGCACGTGGAGGAGCTTATCGGGGGAGTTGCATCGGAGTTTGTGCGTTCACCAGCGGTCTCCTCTGTCCCCGCCCCCTTAGACACGAGCTGCTGGAGGAGGCCAGGAGGAAGGGGTTACCTTTCGCCCAATGGGACGGCCCGACGGTCGTCGCCTGGCTGGAGGTAAGAAGTCCCCCTTCTTCTTCTTCTTCCTCCCACCCGGCCGAGCTCAACGCTCCTTTTCTCTCCTCCTTTCTTTCTCCTCGGGGCGGGGGCTCAGCTGTGGCTGGGAATGCCGGCCTGGTACGTGGCGGCGTGCCGCGCCAACGTGAAGAGCGGCGCCATCATGTCGGCCCTCTCCGACACCGAGATCCAGAGGGAGATCGGCATCAGCAACCCTCTGCACCGCCTCAAGCTGCGCCTGGCCATCCAGGAGATGGTCTCCCTCACCAGCCCCTCGGCGCCGCCCACCTCCAGAACCGTGAGTCCCGCTGCCAAGCGTGTGTCAAGTGTGTGTGTGTGTGTGTGTGAGAGCTCGTAGATCGTGAGCGCTGACACGCCTCTCGCTTTCTGTCCTGTTTCACACGGCTCCACTCTGCTAATAATTAGGGATAGTTAATCCCCTCTGACCTCTGACAACACGTTACGATCACGCACAGACACGTTTCAGAACCGTAGATCTTCACAGTGGGAGTCTGCGATGGCGCTGTTTGGTTTAGCATGTGCAGTTACTTTCACGGCTCCCTGTTGTCATGGTAATTGCATGCGGTCCCTAAGGACGCCGCTGCTCCAGTTTGCACAGCAGAGCGAGGACCAACGTGCTTCGTACCGAAGGAGCGCGTGCACACACACACACACACACACGTCTAGAGACGCCGTGCGCCGCTATAAGAATATCCAGGACAACCATTAAAATGTTTGTGCTCTCAGTCCCCACGCAATATGCCTCTGCACGCCGTGGTCATTAGTCATGAGCTCTTGCACTTGTCCCAATTGGAAAATATCACCAGCTCCTCCTTTACGCCTCCATCTTCCCATCTACCGCTTAGCTCAACATCCACTCATGGAACTTTCATTACCGAGCATGAACCCCCCCCCCCCTCCCCTCCTCCCCCCCCCGGTGGAGCAGTGGAGGAGAGCTCCATCGTTGGTCCTTTGCTTCGCTGTGAACTGCTGAGAATGAAGGGTCACTTCACACAAACCAGCAAAGCGAGATTTCTGCATCCGCACCTTTTAAAATAAGGTGGCCAGTGTGGATTGGTCGCCATTGACCTGGATTACCTGACACGGGGGGGATTAGTGTCCCGTCTGCGGTTTGAGACAAACCTCCCTTTACTTGTACAATATAGACGAGTGGTGTGGTTTTTGGGGCTCTCTTGGTGTCGATGCTACTAATGTATTTGGTTGACTGTGTCGCGGCAGCCGTTATTTGCATTATGCGTTATTTGCCCAAACCGGGGACGTTCTGTACCGTGTGGTGTTTTTTGCCCTCATTGTGTGCCCTTTTGGGGGGTGAGTGAGGAGGGGGGCAGTTCATGATCTGACTGTGATGCTGTAACACTATTGGCTTACAGTGGTGCTGCTCTTCTTCTTTAACACTGCTTGCCCCTCCTACCGGACCCGTACTACCAACCCTGCTGCTGCTGCTGCCGCTCTGTCTCTCGGGCTCTGACCCCCCCTCCCCCCACCCGTAGCCGTCAGGCAATGTATGGCTGACCCATGAGGAGATGGAGACCATGGCAGCCCCTTCCAAAACGGTCAGTCCCCTGGTGTCCTTTCTCTGTCGGTCCTGTGCGTCTGTCTGGGTGTGAGGGCGGATGTCGGAGGGCTTGAATGGTTCATTCCCACGAACGAGGCTTCTTTTCTAGTAGCGCCGCCCGAAACTCTCCCAACGGTTATTAAGCAGCATTTAGCGTGTCTGCTAACATGCAGCATTTGGATCAGTAGCAACTATAGAGATGTGTGCCCCTTAAAGGTTATGTAGCTTGGAATGCAGGTACTTAACGAAGGTTCATCTTTGTCTCTTTTCCTTCTTTCGATCAGAAGTCAGACTCCGAGGAGGGCAGCTGGGCGCAGGTACGACACTATTCACACGCATCCGGCGAAAGCATCGGTTTGCGCGTGCGATGTTCTGAACGCATCATTCTGGTCTTTTCTACCAGACCCTTGCTTACGGCGACATGAACCACGAGTGGATAGGGAACGAGTGGCTGCCCAGTCTAGGACTACCTCAGTACCGCAGCTACTTCATGGAGTGCCTGGTGGACGCGCGCATGCTGGACCACCTCACCAAGAAGGACCTGAGGGTGCACCTCAAAATGGTGGACAGCTTCCACAGGTGCCGCACTTTAGGTTCACCCGCGTCGTCGATCGCCAGTAAAAGGGAATCGGTCGTGGATCTGTCAAATATTCAGAATCTCTTTTGCGTCGCGTGACAACGCTTATGTATGACTTTCTAACCCCCAGAACAAGTTTACAGTACGGGATCATGGGTCTGAAGAAGCTCAACTACGACAGGAAGGAGCTGGAGAGACGCAGGGAGTACAGTCAGCACGAAATGAGAGGCAAGTGCACCGAAAATAAACCAAACCAGAACAAGCGACGCTGTAAAAATGGCTTTAAGGTGAGACTTGTGTCCGCGTGCAGACGTCCTGGTGTGGAGCAACGAGCGGGTCATCCGCTGGGTGCAGAGCATCGGCCTGAGGGACTACGCCAACATCCTGCTGGAGAGCGGCGTGCACGGAGCTCTGGTCGCCTTGGACGACAACTTTGACTACAGCAGTCTGGCGCTGCTCCTCCAGATTCCCAACCAAAACACTCAGGTACCATCTAGCGGCTCATTGGGATGCGCCTTCAGACAGATTGGCCAACTTGTCGCCCTCTGAGTTCTCCCTGCTCACCTCGTCTGTGAAAGTAAAAATGAATGCAAGTGACGCAAGGCGTCAGCTGCCTCGCCGCTAAAAATAACCGGCTTTGTGGAAATCGTGTTTTTCCTTTCTTTCCTTTTTTTTTTTTCTCTCCTTCAGGCACGTCAGATTCTGGAGCGAGAGTACAACAACATGCTGGCGCTGGGCACCGACAGGAGGCTGGATGAGGTGATGTCACAGTATTCATGGCTTCTTTGTCAACAACACACTCTCATATTCAGGACTGTTAATTCACGTCGTCACGTGGGGGAACACTTTCAAAGATCTTTAATTGTGAATTGTTAAATGACGCTGTGAAAAACAGTGTATTTATTGTCCCGTACCGGGAAAGTCTGCACATTTAAAAAACCCACCCATCAACGCTTTAATCTAAAAGAAAAAATGGACAGATAATAAAATGATTCAACTTTTCCGTCAGTGTGACGACAAAGACTTCCGGGGGCCGTCGTGGAGGAGGCAGTTCCCCCCCCGGGACGTTCACGGTATAAGTATGATGCCCGGCTCGGCCGAGACGCTGCCCGCCGGATTCCGTCTCACCACCACGTCCGGTCACTCCCGCAGGTTGCCCCCCGAGGGTGAGTCCCACCCCCCGCCTCTCATGCCTTTTTCTTTCTTCTTTTTTTTTTGTATTTGTGCGGGACATCCGTGGCGATCGCTGGCGGGCCGCCTTGCTGCGGCACACGTGAGGCGCGGGAGACGCCGCTCCTCGACGTGTTGTGTGACCATGTCTCTTGTTCTCTCCGCTGTCCTCAGTCCTCTATGAGGCGCTGGACGACAGTCCTGACGACATGTATTTGGATTGGTTTCAAGGTCAGCTATGTCCCGTAAGGGCTGAGGGTTTGCCCCCCCCCACCCTTCCCCCTGCGTGTCTTATTATACTGCAAACAATCCCTCCTCTTCACATGCTCTCTGCCAACGCCCGTCTCTCCCTTCCTCTGTGGTCTCTCACCCTCGACTCCCCCCTCTCTCTTTCTTGGATCTCTTGAATCTCTGGTATCCAACTCCAAGGGTGCGAAATCACCTTGGTTGTAAAAGCTAGGGCATCAAGTTATGGGTTTAAGACCCATGCTTGCTGGTGTAACCCTTGAAGTTACCTTATGTTTGCGTCTTTATTTACCAAGATTACTCACAATGCAACCAAACATCAAGTTTGTAAGTAAAAAGATATAAACTGAGGATAAATTGTTAGTTTTGGTAATGTAGCTAGAATTTTGGGCAATAAAGACGCAAATAGGCCTTTGTATTAAGCGGCAGAACAAAAAGGCGGCTGGAGTGAACGCTGCTTTGTGCGGTGCTACGCCACGAGGTTTACGTAGCCAACAGTGTCCTCAATGTCCCAATAACCCCAACGGACAGTTTGTGTCGCGTCCCTGTGCTGTTAAACGAGAACACTGGCTGAAAGGGGCTTTCCTTATAGGATCATTGCAGGTTTTTACAACTTGGTTCTTTTGTACCATTATTGCAATTGTCCAGATCTGGGAGAACAATCCGAAACGGTGTAAACTATTTAACCAGATTTTTCGCTAAAATGCATCCAAAATATTATAAATAAAACACCAGAAGTTCAGTTGAGTCTCAGCAATTAACCACAAAGTTGCGAGTAACAATATGACACTATGGCTCAAAGACCCAAGTTGTGATGGACTGAAACGTGATCGTTTAAATGGATGTGCAGTGTATTAGTGTTGTTTCACAATATACCCCCCCCTCCCCCCCAATCATCCCATCTGATTCTGGCCAGTGTTTCCCCCCCTTAACGAGGCGTCCCAGAGACACCGAACAGCCGTCCTGTGTTCCTGTCTCTTTTCTTCTCCTGTCCCGCCCGGTCCGTGACGTCCTCCAAACGGAGACGCCCTTTGAGTGTGTGACGCGTGGATTTCTCTCCTGAGGGCGATACAAGCGCCCTCCGTCGTGAGAGGAGGGCTTTGCTTGCGATCGCGAGTTTTTTCCCCTTTGACGAGGAGGCACCGTTGATGTTTGGACTTAAAGGCCCGTCTCTTGTTGTCTCCACGCAGTCGGATCCTCTGCAGGACAGCGGCTGGACAACTCCACGGTGAGAACCTACTCCTGCTGATGGGAGGAAGAGAGGGACCTTAAACTGTACGCTGTATGTAACACGACACTCCCTTCAACGCACAGCTTTCCTCTCAGAAGCACTGAGACAGACTTCTTTCATTGGCGTCCGAGCCGTGTTTTTTTTTTCTTTCTTTCTATTCTTGTAGCCAAGAAGCTGTGACGAGGTGGTAGGAGACGGCAGCGGGACACTTTATCACACCGGCCGACGTGTCCTCCTTAATGTCAGTCCAAAAACAGTTCAACCTACAGTGGAATCGCTAATGCTAACTCTGCATGCTAATTCTTTAGTTTTACTTTTTCAAAACGCCACCGTGACTTCCGTTTGTATTCCACACGCTACAAATGCAATACCTTGCATATGAAGTCACGAGTTCAAGAGCAGCGGAGTGACTCGGCCTTTAGCACCTTGGACAGCGCTAATGCTCAACATGCCACCACGTGTTTAATAATAGCTTAGTGAAAGAAAAGGGACGATTTCACCCGGTTCACCTTTTTTTTGCAAAGACTTGTCAGCTTCAAATAGTTTCAAATAACTCAAAAAGTTTCAAATAGAACATATTTGAAGATCAGCCCGTGAAAAAAGGTACCAACCAGAAAGCTCATCGACTAAACGTTACCTCGTTCTGAACTGTCCACTGTGCCTCCCCTTCAGGTTCCGTTCTGATGGAAGATGAGCTAGTGGAGGGGCTGCACAGGCCGAGGGAACGTACCATTCGGATGACACGCACTGCCAAGAAGCCCCGCTCTCCTCTTTGACCTCCCTCCTCCTCCTCCTCCTCCTCCTCCTTCTCCCTTATAATGTGGGCACCAGATGCCGGTGCTAAACTGTCCCGCGGGCTGCCCTGTTGTCACCGTTTTTACCTTTTACATGTACAGTAACTTGTCGAAGCATAACGTACTGTCTATTTCTTCTACAGGAGATGTGTAGGTTATCTGTAAATAAATATGCCATTTTTTAATATAAACACACATCTGATCTATGTATAAAAAAAAGATATTCAGAGTTTGTGCAAAAAGAAAACTGTCCCTCCACCTTATTTAGTGGACCATGGATTAATATATATGCTGCTCTTTAACCCGTCTCCATATCACCCCGGCCTCTGTGGAGCATTTTGTACATATGGTTTTATTTTTTCATTGTGCTTGTGATGATAAACCTGTGAGAGGATGATACCGGATGTATGAAAGCCTGCCCTCTAGTGGTGTAGAAAAACCACAATCATCATCCTCCTTTCTTATGGACGCGCTGTGAAGAGAGCAGCGTTTTTAACGAGGACACGTTAACGCACCGGGGACACATAACGACCACTTTGACACGGCCGCATCGACTCAACGGACTGTTTAGTAGCCAAACACCAGAGATTTGGTCTCCGAAGTTGCACAAAACTTCTCAGAGAAAAACAAAGCAGGACGACATTCGTAGAACAACCCTCAATTGTTGTACTGTATGTTTTTATCAGGCAATACAATAACACAAAAGGACACAAACTCAGCCACGCTGGCCTTCTCCCCCCTCCCCCCGGGACACTCGGGTAACAGAAGAGAGGGAATAACTGAGAGACAGGATGCTCGTCGTGTGCGTAGTGTGTTAGGGCCGCGTTGGAGTACGGTGACCTTTGCTTGCTGTGATTTGGTGTTGCTGTTAACTCTTTGTTTGTCGGAGTTTCCAGGGTAACGTGCTGTGCAGCCCTGTCACCTGTCTTTTAGTTATTTCTGATTGACGACTGCTTTTTGTTTGTTTTTTACATCTTCAACTTGCACGAGTAAGGAATTGTTTTAATTTGTGCCCAATTTTTTTAATTTATTACTTGTAAATGATGGTGAGCAAGCACATTTTCATTGTCAATAAAAAAAACTGTCAGTGAATTGTCTTAATTATTTGTCATTCAATAAAAATGTGTATGGCTCTGCTCTATTGGTAATAAAAGCCTTGAATCCAAAACAGTTTGAAATCATTCAGATTACGCGCAGGTAGACTGGTGATGTCGCTCTTAGGAGTGGAAGCGCGGCTTCTTGGAGAACGACAATATCTGCCTTCAACTCGGCTCGAGAGGGAAACTTTGGAAATTCTTCTTTCTATTCCCATTTGTTTGTTCATCAGTTTGTTTTGCAAAAAAAAAAAAATCGATCCAGCTTTCTTTGTCATCCAACAGGTGGAGTCAGTCGCGGGATGTCGCAGCACTTTTCCCGCGTGCATCTCGATGTCTTTGAACACTTCTGGGTCCTCGATGGTTGGAGTGATCTGAAAAGGAAAAATAATCAATACCAACATAAAGCTAATTAAATGAAAACATAGCGTGTCAGGAAAAATAATTATAGTATAACATCTTGGAAAAAAGGTCATAATAGAGCTTTTAAAAAAAAAGGGTTGCATGTTGCATAAAATCATAGTGTATGTAGCATGTTGGAAAAAGTAAAAAAAACATTTATGGAAAGTTTAAAAAAAAGTCAATAAAGGTCATAGTATAGTATGTCGAAAAAAGTGAAAAAATGCATTATATTCAAAAATAAATTCACATAAAATCATTATTTAAGTGAGTAATGTCATTAAAACTTTGCAGTTTGAACCATGTCTGTGGGTGAAAGAATCTAGGAGGGGATACATTTTGAAGCAGAAGAGGATTTGAAGCATTTGAATATTGCTCTCATTGACTTGAGTGTTAAAGTGTTAAAAAGCTTAATATTTACAAAAAATAGAAATAGTAGAAAAAAGCCTACCGCTTCATCTTCGGCTTCCCCGCCGTGACGGTCATGTACGTGGTCATCGTCATCGCTGTGCAAGTGCACGCCGGGCAGATCTACAGCAAGAAGCTGCAGGAGCAGCGGTTCACCGGCACGCAGGAGAAGAAGAAGAAGAAGAAGAAGAAATGAGCCGACATTGAGGACGCTCAGATCTCTTTATTGGAACGCAGCCACTGAACTGGTGGATCGAGCCAGCCAAGACAAACTCACAAAAACTGTTTTTCTATATTTATATTGGACAGTGGTAACATCATTCTTTAATTGTTGGCTGAAAAGCATTTCCTGGACTGCTTGTCACCGCTGCCGTCATTCTGCACATTGGTTCTCCATCATTCAAAATGGAAATCTGAAAATGTCTTGTTTGTACCTTATTTTAGATACTGGGAAACAGACAAAAGGTACCTGGAAGAAGCCTGTGATCACATGTTCAAGCTGAGAAGGGGAGTCTTGCTCCTTTTCAGAGTTTTAAAGACAGAGTAGCAATCTTAGGGTGGAGTACGAGAAACAAAAACTCAATTTGTGTGTGGTGAAGTAGCAAAGCAGCACAGCAGCTGTCCCAAACCTTCACTTGCAGGTTGTGGGTTCAATCCCAGTCGTGGAAGTGATTCTTAATGTTTGATAGAGTTTTAAGGTTTAACTCAAATTGTCACGGTGAAATAGGAGAATCGAAATCCCTCAAGTGTCAGTGGGACTGGTGGTGTCGTGGTGTGTCTGGGGGGGGCCAAAACCTCCGTCGCCTGTGGGTTCGATCCCCACCTCTGCCAAGTCTTGAGAACGCTACCGCGGAGGTAGTGGTGGGGGCATTGTCCCCACCTGGTGTTTCGGTGAAGTGAACCCAGGGGGTTATGCGAAAAACCCCTGGGCATAACCCAAGGGGTTATGTGAAAAGAGGAGGCGCGGTCAATGGTTTTTTTTTTTGTGGGAATTGTCAAGAATGTTTTGAAGAATGATGATGGATCTTAATAGCCTATGTTAGCTTCATATTGCTTTAGAGCTTTTAACTAAAGGCCATTTTTCCAACTTACATATATCGTCTTCTATACGATATATCCAATTCATTGTCCCACTTTACCTATTTGGGCTTTTCGTCTTCTATATGCTATATCCAATGCATTGTACGTCTTCAAAATGACCAGATCACATGTATATAAGCGGTCTACGGTTCCTTAAGTGCATCTGGTCCCAGCCAGGAATTGAACCCAGATCTCCAGCTCCTCAGGCAGACACCTTACAGCTGAGCTATCATCCACACTTCTGTCTCACTCCAGTCCTTTTGTTGTGGGTTCAAGCCCACTTGAGAAGGAGAGTCTTGCTCCCCTTCAAAGTTTTAAAGGCAGAGTAGCAATCTTAAGGTGGAGTACGAGAAACAAAAACTCAGTTTGTGTGTGATGAAGTAGCAAAGCAGCACAGCAGCTGTCCCAAACCTGCACTTGCAGGTTGTGGGTTCAAGCCCAGTTGTGGAAGTGAGTCTTAATGTTTGATAGAGTTTTAAGGTTTAACTCAAATTGTCACGGTGAAATAGGAGAATCGAAATCCCTCAAGTGTCAGTGGGACTGGTGGTGTCGTGGTGTGTCTGGGGGGGGCCAAAACCTCCGTCGCCTGTGGGTTCGATCCCCACCTCTGCCAAGTCTTGAGAACGCTACCGCGGAGGTAGTGGTGGGGGCATTGTCCCCACCTGGTGTTTCGGATGAAGTGAACCCAGGGGGTTATGCGAAAAACCCCTGGGCATAACCCAAGGGGTTATGTGAAAAGAGGAGGCGCGGTCAATGGTTTTTTTGTGGGCATTGTCAAGAATGTTTTGAAGAATGATGAAGGATCTTAATAGCCTATGTTAGCTTCATAATGCTTTAGAGCTTTAAACTTTTAACATGTTACTAAAGGCCATTTTTCCACCTTACATATTTCGTCTTCTATACGATATATCCAATTCATTGTACGTCTAACATATATTGGCAATACATTTTCCCATTTTAACGTCCCACTTTACCTATTTGGGCTTTTCGTCTTCTATATGCTATATCCAATGCATTGTACGTCTTCAAAATGACCAGATCACATGTATCTAAGCGGTCTACGGTTCCTTAAGTGAATCTGGTCCCAGCCAGGAATTGAACCCAGATCTCCAGCTGCCCAGGCAGACACCTTACAGCTGAGCTATCATCCACACTTTGGTCTCAATCTGGTCCTTTTGTTGTGGGTTCAAGACCACTTGAGAAGGGGAGTCTTGCTACTTCTTTAAAGGCAGAGTAGCAATCTTAAGGTGCAGTACGAGAAACAAAAACTCAGTTTGTGTGTGATGAAGTAGCACAGTGGGAAAGCTGAAGAGCTGCTGTCCCAAACCTGCACTTGCAGGTTGTGGGTTCAAGCCCAGTTGTGGAAGTGAGTCTTAATGTTTGATAGAGTTTTAAGGTTTAACTCAAATTGTCACGGTGAAATAGGAGAATCGAAATCCCTCAAGTGTGAGCAGGACTGGTGGTGTATCGGGGCCCCCCAAAACCAATTCATTGTACGTCTAACATATATTGGCAATACATTTGCCCATTTTAACCAGGGGGGGGCGGTTCAAAACAACCAGATCACACACATCTGAACAGTGTACAGTTACTTACTTGGTCCTGGTCCAAGGCAGGAATCGAACACAGATTCCTGGCTCCCCAGGCAGACACCTTACAGCTGAGCTATCATCCACACTTGTGAACATCTTGAAATGATCTTAATAAGTGAACCATTTGAGTGGATCTTTAAAATACAATCAGGTGGAACAAATCAGATAGTGTGAAATTACTAGTAGTCAGAGTCTAGAAGTTATGGATTCAGAACCCTTATGGAGAAGTTTTAGAGCCAGGAGCCCAAAGAGAGGAGACAAATATATAATGAAACCAGAGGGACCATCAGATCAGTTAGCTCACTGTGATGACAGAACACTTGGGATACAGAAGGTTGTGGGTTCAATTCTTATCTGCTACGGTTTCCTTCTTTTAAGATCCAACACCCGAAGTGAAGTTAGGTATGTAATGAAGCCAAGACAAATGTCTCAGTAGATAGCTCCAGCAGAAGATGACTGCTTTGAGAACATAGGATTATGGGTTCAAATCTTTTGCAGGACAGTGATTTTTAAGGCTGTTCAGTCACATGAAGTCAAAGCCAACAAAAGAACATGCTTGAGGGTGAATGACACGGTGGCGTTGTGACGCTGTCCCCGGTCTGGGTGGCGTCAACCCGGGTTCGATCCCCACCGCTGTGAGGACATCAGTGTGCATCACCCTGGTAGAGTAGAGCTGTCCGTCTCCTCCCGGGCTTCCAATGAGACACACGCAGGGGGTTATACAAAATTATTCTTTATTGAAATGCAGCAGCACAGAACATTTTTAATAAAGTTTGAACCACCCCCAAACTGTCAAAGTTACTTCTCAGAGTAACCGCAGAGCAGAAGAAACCCGTCGTCCTCAGGTGTGGAAACTGCGCCCTCATGTGGAGAGAAGAGAAGCACAACATTAGAAAATACATCAAATTCACAGACTTGTATGAATATTACAACAAGTTGTTTTTTTACTTGAGACATGCTATTTAATTAGCACACAATGCAATTTGTTTTCCCATGCTGTACAACTTTTACGACATGCTGTATTATTTCTGATTACTCTTACAATGATATATATATTTTAATGAAATACCATATTTTGACGTTTCTAAAAAATGTTACGGCGTCCTATAATATATATTTTAAATAATCTTATTTATGACGTACTATAATATTACTTCTTAAAAAACGTAAGATACACTATAATATTTTTAAAGTAATTATAGTAGTATATGTAGTTGGATCGGAGGAATATAAATCGATGGATCGTTACACCCCTATTTTTATATGACATATTTTTTATTTTTTCCATTTTCATTCTATAATTTGAGTATTCTTTTGAACTTAATTTTCATGATTTGATATTAAATACTATACTATGACTGATTAATTATTATTAATACTATCATTGTTATGAAGCACTAGGATATATTTGACTGTTTTTATTTCAATTTTTAATCACAGACTATCACAAAAAATGAACAAGAACTTCCACAGTAATTAAAACGTTCCTGCTACCACTTTAACAGCTACTAGTAATAATTTAGTTGACACTTACCAAATGTTCGCTCCATGCTGCCGTTCTTGTCTCCTCTTGGACCTTCAAGTGTCTCGGCTCATTCAGTCTGCACAAAAAACAGAGACATTTAGACACAAGCTTCAAATTTCAGACATGTTCGATGTTCGAAGACAGATCCAAACCGTGTACTACACGAAGCACAGGTAGGGATA
The DNA here is from genome assembly GCA_021346845.1 of Apeltes quadracus. Lineage (NCBI taxonomy): Eukaryota > Metazoa > Chordata > Actinopteri > Perciformes > Gasterosteidae > Apeltes > Apeltes quadracus. Next base: position 10,549,733 of record CM037915.1, on the reverse strand, counting down.
TTGGGTCTTACACCAACCATCTGATCATGTTGTTACGATGCGTCTGGTGATACACATGGAGTTAAAAGTACCACATTCAATTACATTTAAGGCTCTTTACATCAAGTTTTCACAAGGCCCCGGTATATACTGTAATTATATGTATGGTGTAACTACTGTAAATAAAAATCAGAACAATCGTAATTAATACTTTTTAAAATCACTTAGGTTTCCTTACTCTGTTAATTCCGTCCTCTGTTCTGCCCTTGCCTTGAACCATATCGTTCCCCAGCTGCTTCTACATCATTTTCTGGAGGATTTAGAAAGAAAGAAAAAAAAACACCATAACGTTACATAAACATTCAAATACAAAAACACCGTCTTTTCTTTGAGACCCAATAAAGAAGACAAAGGAATGATTGAAATGAAAGATTCAGTTTAGATCTTTTAACCACTTAAATACGTCATCCCCACACAGGAGCATTATCCCATGGATAATGGATGGAGGGCGCCCCCTAGTGTTCAGCACAAGGAAATGCATCTCTTTAAAACTAGGCAAAACATGAAATATGTTGTTATAAAACACGTGAAACACAATGCATCCAGTAACCCAACAAATAAACACTGTCTAATGTTCAGCTCTTATTAATCGGGTTATTTCAACCACTAACTTTAGCACATGTTAGCCGTATGCTAACGTTAGCCCACTTAGCAATGGACGCCGAGACAGGTGTTTCTATTTGTTTGTTTGTGGTGGTTTTGTCGTTATTTTCGCCCTTCAGCCATCAGTCCACATCATAACTCACCAGTCAGTCTCCTTTCTTCCATCGGGTCTCCTTGGTCTTCACGGAGCAGCTTCCCGAACAGTCGGGCAGCGGAAGTTACAGGTCCGGTGCTTGTCGGCCATCTTTGACGCGTCATCAGAGTGGCTCGTCAACGGCAGCTAAATAGTGACGTCACTACAGCGCCAGGGGCATCGAGGAAATATAAAAAAAAAATATATATATATGGATAGGATAGGAAAACCGTCTGCTTAATATTTGTGTCGATAAAATCTTATTTAATTATTTGTACCTATTGACATGTGTACTTAAGCATGTTTATGAATGAGTCGGTGTAGAATGTCCATCATTATCATCTTTAAACTACTGAATAATAACATAATGAATAACTAAAGGCATTCATAACTTTCATTTGAACTGTTACTAATTGATGGACAGAAAGCTGAAATAGATTTTTAACAGTATTAACTTATGTTATACTATGTTGAAGAGGTTTATTAGGCTTACTGTTAAGCCATTATTAAGTTACTTTTGTAGAAGCCAATAAAGGTACATTTGCGTACTGACCAGTTTTATCACCTTTATCAGAGGTGTCACGTGATTTCTGATCGACGACAGCTTTTCATTTGTTTTTTTACATCTTCAACTTGCACGAGTAAGGAATTTCTTTAATTTATTACTTGTAAATGATGGTGAGCAAGCACATTTTCACTGTCAATAAAAAAAAAAACTCAGTGAATTGTCTTAATTATTTGTCATTCAATAAAAATGTGTATGGCTCTGCTCTATTGGTAATAAAAGCCTTGAATCCAAAACAGTTTGAAATCATTCAGATTACACGCAGGGAGACTGGTGATGTCGCTCTTAGGAGTGGAAGCGCGGCTTCCTGGATAACGACAATATCTGCCTTCAACTCGGCTCGAGAGGGAAACTTTCTTCTTTCAATTCCCATTTGTTTGTTCATCAGTTTGTTTTGCAAAAAATAAAAAATAAAAATCGATCCAGCTTTCTTTGTCATCCAGCAGGTGGAGTCAATCGCCGCGATGTCGCAGCACTTTTCCCGCGTGCCTCTCGATGTCTTTGAACACTTCTGGGTCCTCGATGGTTGGAGTGATCTGAAAAGGAAAAATAATCAAAACCAACAAAAAGCTAATCAAATGAAAACGTGTGTCAGGAAAAATAATTATAGTATAACATGTTGGAAAAAAGGTCATAGTAGAGCTTTTAAAAAAGAGAGTAGCGTGTTGAATAAAATCATAGTGTAGCATGTTGGAAAAAGTAAAAAAAACATGTATGGAAAGTTAAAAAAAAGTCAATTAAGGTCATAGTATGTCGAAAAAAGTGAAAAAACTAATTATATTCAAAAATGATTCTCATTATTTAAGTGAGTAATGTCATTAAAACTTCAAAGGATATGTTCACGAACAATGTAAAAAAAAGTTTAATTGAGAAAAATGTCAGGTGTGGAACGAAGTATGTCAGTGAAAAGTATATTCAAATATAGCAGAAAGGCCGCAGAAGGGTCGTTTTTTATGGGTATCGTTTCCGGCTAACTAAATAAAAAATCAATATTTCTATTTACAGTGCTGAGAGTCAAACCAGTCAGCTGACTAAGGCGTAGAGCCCAGGCTCCGCCCCTACTCGCGTACCTTGTACGGCTTGCCGTTGACGAGGTTCGCCAGAGAGGAGCGAGGGATCTTGCCGGAGCGCGTTTTCGGCAGCGCCGGCACAAAAAGCACTTTTCTGAAGGCGGCCACCGGCCCGATGGTGTCCCTCACCAGCTTCACCACCTCCTTCGTGATGTCCTCCTCCTTTTTCTGCACACCTGAGAAAACAATGTGAACGAGTTCAACCTGGCTTATGACAGAACGCAGATGTTTTCTGACACTTCAGTCAACGCTGCAGCGCGCGTGCGTCCGCCATGTCTCACCGTTCTTGAGCACGCACAGAGCCAAGGGAACAAGACCCTTCAGCGCGTCCTCGAGACCAACCACAGCACAGTCTCCGATTGCAGGGTGCTGCATTACTGACTGCAAAACACGCACGCACACGCACATGCATCACAACGCCATAAAGAGGGGCAGGGCCAAAGCCGCTCTGTCGGCATTCTCTCACCTCTTCCAACGCGCCGGCCGACAGCCTGTGGCCCGCCACGTTGATGACATCATCAGACCGGGACATGATGTAAAGGAAGCCCTCCTCGTCCACAAAACCCGCGTCCATGGTGTCATAGTAACCCTAAATGGTGAGAAGGGAAAGGAACGAGAACAATCAGAGAGCAATGAAGGGGTTTCGCCACTAGAGGGCCCCCCTCGTACATCACAGGTGCCCCCTGCTCACGCCGACACACAATGAATACGACCACACGAGTTGAAACCTAAACAATTGTTTCATAAAACCACGCAGCTGCGCGGATGACTTCATGTCCAATGAACGGCGGAATGCGAGGAGGCGACGCCGGCGTCTTACTGGGAACTTTGTGAAGTAGAGCTCCTTAAACAGATCCTGGTTCTGCCACAGCGACAGAGCGGCGCCAGGTGGCAACGGTGGTCTGAGGGAGGAAATTGTATAAAAATGTTAACCAACACTTACGAGCGTTAAGAGAAGTCTTATCAGATTTGACCCGATAAAGTAATGGATACCACACACACACACACACACACACACACACACACACACTCACTCAATGGAGAGCTCAGTTTCTCCGTCTTTGTTTATCCAAAGATTGACATTAATCCCCTCTTCTTGGCCGAGATGAACCGTTTTGTTCCTTCTGAAGGAGGATGACGCAACGCACCAAAACTCTTATTTATGATGCCGAATGCAAAACACTTTAACCATTTAACTGAAGAAAAAAAGATCATTCCAGCTGCCCAGTTTCGTTGAAATTGAACTTGAAACACACAATGCTTTGAAGCCATAACACATTCCGATGAGATGACTCCGGATTATGATTTTACGAAGCCGTGGTCACAGACTTCCTGGCTGCGAGGAGGGGAAACACAGCAGCACAGCTGTTCCCGTCTGTTGGCGGCTCCTCCTGTGGTCGGCCCCTGGAGGGACATGTGAAGTCCCTGGAACCCCCCCCCCCCCCCCCCACTCGGCGGTTACCGCGGACACGGAGGCGGACGGCGATAAGGGATGAGGTAGCAGAACAGAAGACAACACGGAGGACCAAAGGGTCGGCTGACGGAGGGAAACGAGTGGGAGGTTTTGATCGGATCGCCGAGCGTTCCCTCAATAAACGGCTTACCTCACCACGATATTTCCCAGGGTCCTCGGCTTCACCTCCCGCATGTCGTCGTCGATCACTTTGACTGGCGGAGGACGGGGAGAGAGCGAGCGGTTCGTATCGGGGCGAAAGTATGAAATGCGAATGAAAAAGGCCGCTCTGAACATTTTGGAGAATTCAGCAATTCTATTGTGCCAAATAAGTGCGCGCTGCAGCCGGAGGGACGACGTGGACTCTTACCGTCGTAGCCTGGCACCGGTTTGCCAGCCTGACCTGCAGGTGGCGTGAGCGTGTTGCCCAGGCCGATGCACGAGGAGGTGATGGCCGAGCCGGTTTCTGGAGGAGACACAACGAAAGACTTTCAGTTTAGAGCAGCAGCAGCAGCTGTGTGCCGATCGGTGGCGTCATTTCCTGCTTCCTCGTGCGAATGTTACACCTTCTGACGTCGGGCGCTTTGCTTCTGTGATTGACAGCTGCTCAGGAGCTTTAACACGATGTTTCACTCCCTGTGTCCGGGTGTATGCTGCTCGCACAGAGGGGGGTGTTGATACTAAAACAAGCCTAAACTCGATCACAGGCTTTGCTGTTGGTGGATGAGGGGATTGGTTTATGAAAGGAAGGGAGGGGGGGGGGGGGGGGATGAACGCATTTATCAACCTCTGGACCTGCAGCCGTGTTCGACCCGTTGATCAGCTGCAGAGTCCTGAGCAGCTGCAGGAATCTTTTAAACTCTCTGTAATCGTCATCACGTTATCAGCCTTTAACAAGCCGATATTGGCGAACCGGCACATCTGTCTGGCCCCCCCAGCAGGACGGCTGATAATTTTACCAGTGAGAGGGAGCGAACCGGGCGTGAAATCAAACCGTCTCAGTGAAAACCATCAGACTGAATTGCACTTAAACGCCTCCTCCTGAGGGGAATGAGGGAAAACTGCCGAGTTACTTTTCTAGAGGCCGACTCGCCAATAAACTCTCCGGTTTCTTCATCAGTCCGCGATAGTTCATGAACTCCTCACCTGAGATTGAAAAAAGGAACTGAAACCATTTGAATGACCTGGAACGGGGTTTCATTACTTAGAGCAGACACGACTAATGGCATGCTTCATGTCGAGATGAAATAACGTCCTGGAGACGAAGCAGATGAAAATGCTCCCGCTGCTTCTATTCTGGTCACATTGTGCCGAGCAGATTAAATATGCTGCATGTGGAAGGCAGACGAGGCACCGGCTGAGACAGACGAGTGGATTGAAGAGGAGTGAAAACATCACACACACACACACACACACACACACACACACACACACACAGGTTGTGTGTTGTGAGTCTTTGGCACACGGACACAAAAACACACGTCGTCTCCTCCCATCACCGTCTTCCTCTTTTGTTGTCCCCTCTGCACACGAACAAATCAATCTTCAGATGCGCTTGGCCAGGAGAGAGGGGGAGTTGGGGGGGGGGGAAATACACCGTACAATCCAGCAGTCACACACACACACACACACACACACACACACACACACACTCCCATTTGCATCTCTCGAGGGAGTTGGTGGAGTTTTTCCGGCCCTTCACAGACTCTTGGAGGCTCTGAGTTGATTTGAAACGGGTCTGCACTGGGCGAAGGCCAAAGGCCATTTATTTCCAACGCCACAATTGATTGGAGGAGACGGTTGCTGCGAGGAGGAGGAGGAGGAGGAGGAGGAGGTCCCACTCTGTGCACAAAGTGTCACCTTGCTGTCAGTCTGAGAGAGACGCTCAGAAACCTGATGCACCACTAACTAAGTCCATCCACTCATTGGTGAGGCAGCCCAAAACCTGCCGGCTGGAAACACACATTTGTTGCCAGGCAACACCAATGGGATCAGCAACCTCCATCCTCACCCCCCCCTCTCCCCCCCCCCCCGGCCAATGGCACTTGATTCTTAAAATAGCGGCTCGCGAGTGGCAGACCGCGCGCTCGTGTTGTTCCGTCCACGTGGAAGAAGCCGACTCCCTTTCGTTGGTTCCCCTGGAGGGAGCGAGCTGTGGGGGGAGAGAGCGCCGAGGGGATGGGCGAGGAAAACACGAGGACCGAACCATGAGACCTTCTTACGCGCCTTCAGCCGGATGTCGTCGGCTCTCTGATGAACGTCAGACGGCAGTAAATAGTGAGCTACGGGTAGACGGACATTGATTGAAGACCAAATGAAAATATGGATGTGAAAAAGACGCGGCTTGGAAATGTCCTTAATAAAAAAATAAAAACAACTCACACGCTCAAAGCCAGAGGGAAAGCAAGCGTGGCGAGCGGTGACCCCATCTGGCGTGAGGAAGTGGGGGGCGCGTTCGGGTCGCTGCGCCAGCCGCCTGCTGCCAGACAGCGAGTTTAGCAGAGGGTGACAAATCCAACGGGATTTACAGACAGAAACCAAGAAGGCGCCGGAGGCTCGGTAGAGTCCGTCCGTCCGTCCGTCCGCTCCGTGCCAGACGGAAGCAATCAAGGACAGAAGTCATGATCTCAGTGAATAAAGCCAAGCTAAATCATGAAGCACGTCTCCGATGCTGATCCACTTACATTTCTGCAACATTACAACGCCGAGCAACAACCCTTTCTAAATATATATATTTTTTTAAATCTAAAAATAACTGCTATTTCCATTTTTGAGCAATTGCAGGTATTAAAAACGCATTAAATGGATTGCTTTCTGATTGCTTTCTTTCCTTTATCTCTTTTCTAAGCACATCACTTGTCACTGACGTTCAAATAACAAGTCCAGATCCAGTCCTTCTGTGGGACGATCAGCTCTAAATCACACACAGGGTTCTTTCTTCAACGTCACAATAGAAAGGGTCCAATCAAATGGGATTGATAGATGAAAACATTCTTCATAATGACTCGGTGTCGTCAAGGGAATAGCGATCTTCTCTCGGGGTCACGGACTAATAAAAGAGGGACAGATTCTCGTATTGATAAGCTTGAGACCAGTTAAATCCAAACATCCAGGTTCTCCAGAACTCCTGTGACATTAAATACTTGGGCGTTGGTGAGGTGCAGATCAGAGAGTCGGAAACCTTCCTACCGGTCTGCCACCAGTGATCCAGGACGGGAACGCCGAAGCTGCTTTTCGCCCACTCCAGCGTCTCCGCGTCGCAGCGCTCGCCCGCCAGGAACAGCGAGCGCAATCTGCAAGGACACCGGAGGACATCCGTCAATCAACGTGAAGAAGTTCACCTGGTGTTTTTTTATTTATTTCATGCTTTGCTACCTTCTGCCCTGTGAATATGTATCTGGCTCTTTGGGTTGCGGAGACTTTTTGCAAACGAAAGCAAAATCCACCGAACCCGAATAACAATGTGTCTCCAAGGTGCCTTCAGCCTGCTCAGGGAGTCGGTGTGCGGCGTGTGATTCATGGACGTGGCCACGTCTGGGTGTTCTACTGATTATATGCCATCGCACTACATCATCTTGAGCTGTGCAGCTTACGAGCTTCTGATGTATGGTTTGGCGCGTACACCCGATGAGTCATGGAAACCCGCGTCGTATCACGTCGGGGAAAAGCTGCCGAGTGCGATTTTGGAACTTCGGCGCACCCGAGAATTCTGCAAAGGGCTCGAAACGCAGCAGCTCCCATGGTCACCATGTTATCATGTCGGCCTCTATCCACTGAACTATGGCTGTTCTCCTTCTGCTGTCTCCCTCAATTACTGTCCATTATTTATTTCACACACTATTGTCTGAATAATAACAGAATAACACAATCCCAAGCCACCGGACTTATTGCCGCCGTATGTGCTTATTGTACATTTGGATGAGGTAACAGTGTAATCATATTTCAATATTATTCCAATGAAAGAAGTTAAATGGTGGTGTTGATTTATGCGAGGAAATAAAAGCGACTACCGAAGGCCGTTGGTAGTCGGAGCACACGCTGCAACAGGGGGGAGAACGTGTGGAGCAATGAAAGCTGCGCTAGCTTGTAAAGATAAGGCCCAATCTCTGCAGCGCGACCTCGGGGCGAGCCATTAAAGCAGAACGCCACATTCGGTTGGTTAAGGGGATCCACATGACGGCACTTAGTCATGTGTGAGATATCCCCAGGAGTTTATTTTGCAGTTCTAACCTTCCACTTTAAGAGGCTTAGACGTGTACACTGCACAGCTTCTCGTGAAAATTGAAAATGAACTCAAGAGGCAAATCCTCAAAATATCTTGCAGTGAAACTCATACCTGTTTAATAAGCAGCATTGTGAGAAGTAAAGGTGTGAAGGTGTGTAAATGATTAGTTTCTCCGGCCCTGATAAAGAAGTGCATTCATGAATGCAGCCAAACTCTCCCAGTAATAAGCTGACTGATAAGGGTGCTGGGTTAGTACAGAGGGAGCAAACGGCTCACAGCGTCAATAAACCGCAGGCGTTTGTTCGACTCCTCTGTAGCATGAAATGATGTGCTTCATAGTAAAGCTAAGGGAATTTTTCTGAAAGGTTTTGTGACACCCATCAATACGCTTTCAATTAAAAGCAGCGTCATTTGTACCGACGTGTCCCTCCGTGTGTCGTATGAGGCGATGGACCTTTTCTCAGATTCACAATTTCAAAAAAACACATTCATTCCAGCAGCGAGTTCAGGAGTTAAAGACTCGCGTTAAAAAAAAGTCCTTTTTCATTGCTTTCTCCGTCTTGCCGCCTCGCGTCATGTCACAGTGTCATGTTTAGTTCACGCCGAAGGGAAACACAGTGATCTTGCCACAACCCGAGGGCAAACACAGGCCACCTGACTGTGGCCAGGTTGAAACAAGGATACATTTTTTTTTTTTTTTAAACGAGGATGAATTCAGCCCAGATCAGCAGGCGATCGTCCACACGTCTCCCTGACTATCGATCGCCCTCATTGATGCGGTCCGACAGCAGGTCAGGCACGCTGGCGTAACGCTGTCTCGTGATGGTCAGATGCACATCTCGGGGGGGGGGGGGGGGTAAAGGCCGCGATGGTTCTCGCACAATGACTTCTCTGTAGGCGCACAAAGCCTCCCTGTTTGTGTAGGAAACCTCATCAGCATGCATGACGCCGCTAGTGCAGAAAAACCTCGCGTGTCGATTCGGTCTCCTGTTTGCAAACGTTATTTATTAAACGTCCTGTTTAATCATGTGACACCGGTGACGAGTAAGAACATTTCTAAAAAGAACAAATCGTTTTCTGAAACAAGTAAGAGAAAGGGCTAAAGTTAGCCGTTAGCTAAACAACGGCTAATTTTGACATGTTACACTGAGTACAGTGTGTTGAAGCTTTATTCGGATGGGCGAGTGCAAACCATGTTATCTTGATGTGCTTGCATGCAAAATTGTAAAAATAAAATAGATATTTTTTATACTTATACATATAATACATTTTTAGATGACAGTAAGTAAAAGGATCATTTCAAAATAATTTCAATTTCCATCCCTGGATAGGAGGGTTTGAAAGGAAGACTTTCTTTGTCTTAATCTCCGGGTTACTTTGTTACAAATAGTTCAGTTTGTTTGGTCTCGTTTCTGGCAAATTCCCTTTTCGAGTGTCGCCGTCTACCTGGAGAGGGGGTGTTTTCTCCCGAGTGCACACTGGGGGTCCTGCTGGCGGATGGCGCGGATGGCGGTGGGGGCCGTGAACATGGAGGAAGCCCCGTGTTCCGACAGGACGCGGAAGAAGGCCCCGGGGTCCGGAGTCCCGACGGGCTTGCCCTGCAAAACCCAAAGCAGCCGGTTGCACAGCACGCCGCGGCCACGTTTCACTTACAAAACTGAATATTCATTAGACAGACGAACGGATTAGAAAAACACAGCGAAGACACAAGAGAGACGAAGCCCGCAGGCCGGACGCCTTCTACAGAAGCCTCTTTCCGTGTTTCTGGGATTCGGCGAGGCCCCGACTGAGAATCGTAAACAGCAGCGGGACGTTCTGGGTGGTATTTTTGCTCCGAATAAATATTTGTGCCTGCGTGTCGAGGGAAGACAAGCCGTCGGCGGCGTGATGCCTGAGGAGAGAGGCAGCGAGGCTGTAGTCAAACACTGATTTAAAGGAAGGCGGACTCACAAACGTAGCAGTTTTGTGTGCAACAGGGGAGAGAAAGTTCTAATGCAACGAGTGTCCATCGGCGTGAGAAACCCACACTGGAAAATCAGACCGGCAGAAACCCGTCGTAGGTGTTGCAGGCTAACAGCCGTCCACATAACAAGAAGAATTTGCATTTTGCTTGGATATGTTGTATAGATTTACTCCATTCCATTGTGACCTTGCACATTATGTTTTAAAATGGCAATGCAAAGCTAAATGAGTTAAAAACCTTGAATGAGGTTGAATCTGTTTTTAGTGGCCACACGAAATGTTTAACCGCTTCCGTCGATTGAGCCCATTTTAGAATACGGCCTTTAAATAAAAGCAGAAGCGTCTTTGTGATGCCAGAGTCTGTGGGCATGACGTGCACGTGCTGGGGTCACATTGGAAGGTAGGAAAAAAAGGAGCGAAAGACTAAAATAGACTCGACAGTGAAACACGGCAACAAGGTAAAACAGAATTCACATAAACTGGAGCAGTGAACCAAACAAGGATGTGTTCAGCTTGCAGGGGAAGAGAACATTAAAACGCCACTTATAAAAAGGTTTCTTTGGTTTGACAGCGGCTTTCTTTTTGTTGCCAAAATCTTGTTCTATTAAACTTTATTTCCGACTCAGTGTCCAGATGAGAAAACACACAGCTTTGTTGTTTCTGCAGAGACATACCTCGTAGAGAATTGTGGAGTTCCCGTGGAGCAGAGGACCGTAGCAGATGTACGAATGGCCGACCACCCAGCCCAGGTCGGAGGCTGCCCACCAAACCTTCCACGGGTTAAAAAAAAATAAAGTGTCACTTAACAAGTGGAAATAATTGTTATGAAATGTTTTGATTCCATTTGCACATTCTTATGCTAAAAATTAGGGGTGTAACGATCCATCTATTACATCGATGTATCGATTTATATTCCTCTGATCCAACTACATCGATCTGTGCTCGGCGAGTTGGCCTTATGGACGACATATACCGATCTAACATCGTTTTAAAATGTAATACATTGATTGTATCGATACTAGGAAATAACCCGTTGGATTTAAGCACGTCAGACTTTGTTCGTAGCGCTTTTAATGACTGAGCCGTGACGCGCTCACGCAGTATGCAGGTCCCGGCGTCCTGAGCCCCGATTCAACTTCCGGGTTTCACGGGCAAAACCGACGGGATGTTCCACAAGGGTTGAAATTACGGGGTGGTTTTGCCGGGGTTGGTAGGGGGAAACCATTATTGCAGGGGTGTTTTTGTGTAGATCACTAACACGGTTTTTTTTCTGCTACACTGCTACAGCAGTGTTTGCACTTTATTCAAATAAAATGTGAATGCATTTGCCGTTCATTGTTGTTCACTTGTTTATTTATATTCGGAATTAATTGATACCTGATTCCATTACAAGAAACAACAGGAATCTAGGAAACTTCACCTGCACTGTTAAGTATCCAGGTATTTATTTCAGTCACACTGGTTGAATTTTTGGCTAAAAAGTTACTGAATCGATTTCAAACCACTGAATTGTTTCGGATCGTATCGTTCTAAATGAACCAGTATCGTCCTTGAATCGTGTCGACAACCACGAATCGTGATACAAATCGAATCATTACACCCCTACTAAAAATATAACACTTTAAAATGCAAACCAAATACATGATGAATTCACAAGAAACACATTTAAAATATGTCTGGCTGTTCAGTCACCATGTGACACAAATGTTATTTCAAGTACAGAGAAAACTCTCTCTCTCTCTTATTGCCTTACATCTCCGGGACTGAGTCCATAAATATTCGACATGGTCCATTTCAGCATCACAGCATAGCCCGCAGTGTCTCGCACAACACCCTGAGGGACAAGATAAAAAAAAAAAATAGAAACCACAACATCAGACGGGTGACGAGCGTCTAATCTGAATCTGCACACAGAGGCTCAGCGCTGAACATAAACGCAGCGTTCGTTCGTTGTCCAGCTTTTATTGGTCAACGGTGGCGTTTTGATACTTGAGCAAAATCATGGAGATCGTCTCAAACGTGATGGTTCCCTCGACAACGTCGCAGAGGAGGAGACCAGCTGGCAACAACAGCACCACCAGGCTCAGGCAGATATTTGATCATCTGTTGGTCAAAGACCAAACAGTTACCCTGGAGGGGTCTGTACCTTTGGCGTTCCAGTGGTACCGGACGTGTAGAGGACGTAGAGCGGGTGGTTGGAGGCGACGGGGACGCAGTCGTGAGGACGAGCTGTGGCCATCTCCTCGTCCCAGTCCAGACTCAGTTGCGGACTCATTGATGCTTTCTCCTAAAAAATTTAAATGAAAAAGCAAAAGGAAACAAATGACGCTAACTCACGATACGAAACAGTTCAAAGTGGTAAAGACCTCGCGTGTTCTATTCAGATGATTACAATCAGGTCTGACTCCTGTTCCTGAGGTTCTAACGGCTGCTGAAATCCGTCTCATTTCTAAAAGTCTTTGATACTTTCATTTCATTAACATTTAAATCATCCCGGGAGGCTGAAGCAGAGAAAAAAAGGTCCCGTTCCGTGCTTCTGAAGAGGATGAACTCACGACCGAGACGTCCCTCTGATATCGCACGGACAGCCGGCCCATTAAAACATCTGCGTGGTGCTGCGTGTCTCTCACCATGTTGGGCCGGTTGTAGATGAGGACCTTAGAGGGCCTGTGGGAGCTCAGCGCCAAGGCTTTCTCCACCAGAGGGATGTACTCCACCTGTCGGCCCGGCTCGATGCCAAACGACGCCGTCACGATCATCTTGGGCTGGGAAACACGGGGGAATCGGACAAATGGAATTTATTTAGACGGCACATTTCATTACACGGAAAAACTCAAAGTGCTTTGCGTTTAAATTCCATCGCACTCCGTTCATCTGCAAAAATAAGCACACCGTGCAAAGTGCAATAAGGGTTTGGATGGAGGAGGTGTTGCTGATGTAACAGGTATTTAAATCAAATCCACACCCATTGACACAAAACTCTCCTACAAACTAGGAAATAAGGAGAAGACTTTCCGACCTTGGCGTGATCGATGCGGACGGAGAGCTCTTTGGAAGCGAAGCCGCCGAAGATGAGGCTGTGAGGGGCGCCGATCCGCGCGCAGGCCAACATGGTGAACATGGCCTCTGGCACCATGGGCATGTAGATGACCACCAGGTCTCCCGTTTGGACGCCGTTCTTCACCAAGACGCCTGCCAGCCTGGACACCTGGGTCGAGAGAAAACTGCGTTCACGGATCCTCGCTGGCCATTATTTGTCGCAGTAGCTCCTGTGAGCCGTACGAACGTCGTACCTGGTCCTGGAGCTCCCTGAAAGAGACGATCCGTTTAACGCGGGTCACCGGGCTGTCGTAGATGATGGCAGGCTGCTCTCCGCGGCCGCTTTCCACGTGACGATCCACCGCGTTGTGGCACATGTTCAACTTTCCCCCCACAAACCTGAAAGACAGAAACGTGATGATAAAAAAAAACTCTAAAATTGAGGCAGTTCAGATTTTAAGTGAACATTACACGTTTAATGTTTATGATGGATGGTGGAGTACTTTCCGTTTGAAGTCCTTGGTTTTATTTTTTGTAGCTGATGAATACAGCTCAGGGGGAATGAGGTCAAAGTTCAAGCCTGCATCTTTCACCCAAGTGGCCTTAATGAAGTAAATATCTAGCTATAATGATACAGGAACATGATACATCACAGTTGCACCTATTCATGATCAGAAATGACTTTATTTATTGTGTCCATTATTTACTCATTTTGCCCTTCTTAAATTGATCTTTTGTTTGAACCTGTTGGAAAAGGCGCCCTCCCGTTTTCTCGCGACTTCCTCGCATCGTTTTGCATTCTTCCAAGTTGGACAGTGGAGCCAGTGGAAGGTTTAATGTGTTGATTCAACGGGACAATAAGAGGGACAAAGCGTTTGCCGCGTTTTAGGACCACCGGCCCGGCGAACAATGAACTCAAAGGCATCGCTTCACATTCGCGTCAGCTCAAGCGGAACGAAGAGGCGAAGCAGAAGCTCCCAGCGACCAGCAGACAACGTCATAACGCGCGCACCAAAAAATCCCTCAGTTCACGTGGTTGTTAATCATCAATAGCCGCGGGAAACCTACCAGTTGGGAAACACGGGGTCCTGCACGCGCAACGTGTCGCGCCACGGCTCGGACCAGTCGATGCCGCGCGCCGCGTCCCCCCAGAAGGCCTCGGGGTGGTCCCGCGCCGAGGCGAAGGCTCGGCCGTACGCCGCCGCGTCGGACGCGTGGTTCCTGCGGGGCTGCGCGGACACGCGGCCGTGGGTTCGCGCGGACGCACGCGGTCCCGCCGGTCCGACGCCGCAGACAGTCCGGCCGCGGAGCGTCACCGAGACGCGGAGGTTCGGGCGCAGTAGGTGTTTTATTTGCAAGTGCATCGCCGCAAAGCTGCTGGACTACCGAAAAAACAACAACAACAACAACAACAACAACAAGTGGTCCTCTTTTTCTTCCGCGGCGCTGCTGCATGTGCGGGAGGCAACGTGCTTCGGCGGCTCTTAAGAGTCGTCTGGGGGGCCACGAAGGGGGGAGAGGCCTCCTAAAGAAATCCTTTTGAACTATGAACTGCTTGTGGTTCAAAGCTTTGGTCCCCTTTGTTATTGCCTAGTTCGCGGATCCTCGACTCCTCTTTCCTTGCCTCCTCTCCTCTCCTCGCGTCTCGGTCCCGCCCACGGGAAACGAGAGCGGAGGAGGCGAGGAGAGAGGAGGCGAGGCAACAGCAACGCCGCGGATCCTCGACAGTCAGTCAACTTTAGAGATTTTGATTCCAAAGTTTGGACCCACTTTCTCATTGAACACCTAAATATTATGACCTTTTAATTTAATTTAAGTGTGAAACATTATATCTGTATTGAAATATATACAAATAAAGATTCTCATATGATTGAGCGGTAGATATTGCAACTACACAACTATATACGACAATCATAAATCAGTATGTGCCGCAGCAGCATTGATCGCACAGGTTCCCCGGGGAGGGGGGGTTAGGAGGCAGCGTCAATACCCTTCCTCTCATTCCACCCCCCCTCCTCAGACTCCCCTTTAAGGAAATGCTTGTGGGGCCTGGTTCTATAAGGATATTTATGAACATGATTGAGTCATGATGATGCTGTCGCATACACATCTCATTTCATACTTACCGGGCTGCTGGTAAGTACCTATAATCCATCTGACCCCCCCCC
This sequence comes from Apeltes quadracus, assembly GCA_021346845.1. Taxonomy (NCBI): domain Eukaryota; kingdom Metazoa; phylum Chordata; class Actinopteri; order Perciformes; family Gasterosteidae; genus Apeltes; species Apeltes quadracus. The sequence continues at coordinate 10,534,476 of CM037915.1, read as the reverse complement.
CCCCCCACACGCCCTCCCCTGGACGTGACCCCTGCGCACTGGTGCCCCAGTATGAGTAACTCATCCATCTGACATTTCAGTTCATCTGTTTCTATTTATACATGCATGATCAGAGCAGTGTTTTCCATTGTAACTGTGCTTTTCCTGTTTTCTTACTCCGCTGATCCGTTGATCAATCAAAATCTCTTCACGTTCCAAAGAGCACGACAGCTACAAGCTGTTATTGTGTAACAGTCACACGTTGGCAGGAAAGAGACGCCTGCCTTTCTCCTCATTTGTCCGGCCAAAAGGTCCTGCTAAATCACCTCAGCTCCCTGCGGCCATAACTCTTTCTGTAGGAGCGCAGGTGGCGTGCACGCACACACACACACACACACACACGCATGCGCGCACGCACGCACGCACGCACACACACACGCACACACACACACACACACACACACAGAGCCGATCGGACCGAACTGCCAACCAATTCCATCCATCTTGTCCTCTTCTCTGACTCGGTGTAATTTGTGTGATTCATTTGAAGCACACATTATTACAGCTGACGGAATTTGCCCTGAATTTGAACATGAGGATTTTACTTAGTCATTATCGGTCCCTTATTTAATGCCAGTCCATGCAGGAGGTGAAGATGAATAAAAACAGGACCAGTCGGTTTACCATTACTTCTCCAGCACTGACGAGGTTTACTTCCCTACACACTTTCGGACGAGCAAACTCACTCCGTTCAGAAATCAATTCACTTGCAGTTAAAGGGCTTTAAGAGCGTTGCAGCGTAATCCCACCTCTTAAAAAAAGGGGGAAAAAAGCAGGCCTGTATTGCAGCACATATGGATGGAAGCCCGTAATCTCTCTGTGGCCTCTTTCCCTGCGCGCTCTAAGCCCTCACCCTCCCTGGCCGTCCGCCCAGCACACCATTTTCCACCACTTGCACATCTGCATGCATCTGGAAATCACCAGTTCCCATCAAGAGAGGATGCAGGATGACAGAGTGTTGATGAACAGTGATGAATGAATGGTAAGAGCAAGAGGACTGACATTCTGATTCCAGCCTCTGTGACACGGGGGGGGGGGCATAGTACACCCCCCCTCCCCTTTTCCCCCCCTTGGAGTTCAATGAATGGCCAGGTGTGAGATCCACGGCCCAGCAGCAGGCCCCATTGGGCACGCTGTAGATGAAACGAGTCAGCGCCTGGGCTCGTCTCTGGGGTCGGAACATAAACACGGGGATTAATCCTTAAACCCTCCGACAAAGGTTCATCATTTAGTCCTTATTGGGCATGCAGGCGAGGGGGGGGGGGGGGATGACACAGCTCGCCGCTTCCCAATAAACCTTACAGGCGATCAACCGATCCGTGAGGTGCAGCGGAGGAATGGACGATGCACAGATAAGCACCCGCGCCCTCGTGCAGCGCATCGTTTAGAGGTGCAGCACGCTTACCGGGGGCCACCGGAGGGGGGGGCACAGTTTATTGATCCGTATCAGTAACAGACAACAGTGGTCCTACATTGTTGTTATAGTGGAGATATAAGGTCCTGTGTTATTGCATCGTTCATTTAGATGAGCATTTATTTAGTGCAGGATATGAGATATTATGAGAATAGTAGCAATAACAATTCAGCTTCTTATATGGAGGTGGATTAATTCCCCCCCAACCACTCCCAGCATCTCCCTCTCTCTCTCTCTCCCTCCCTCTCTCTCTCCCTCCCTCTCTCTCTCCCTCTCTGTGATGCTGCAGCCCCTGTAGTCTCTCCAGTCTCCAGTAAACAGCAGTCATGGCGACGGTGGTCCAACCGCTCTCTCTAGATCGAGGTAAGGCTTTCGGAGCTTCGCAATCTGTGCGTTTTAAAACACACACATACACACAGATGTATATTTTGTATTCGAACTTGCGCTATTAGATTCGGGTGTTGTGTCCGTGCAGCTCGTCTTTATTAAGGCTCGTCATGTGAAAGCTACGGTTCCAAATGATAAACGAACAGTCTGGTTCCGTGCGGTCATTTTGTGGAATCACCGTGAACGCGGTCCGTGTGCGCGCGCCTCCGTTCACCATCGTTTATCCGACAAACGGGACCCCTCACAGCGGGGTTGGTTTATTCCCATCTATGTTATGTAACATGCTTGGTAATATCATCCGCTCGCTTTTTTTTTTTTTTTTTTTTTTTTGCTCTCCGTCTGTAAAAATAAAGCCGCAGCTACTGAAGTGCGTTGGCACGAAAATCCACTTATGCGTTACGGGGGATAACTTTTTGTAATTTGATCAGACAGGTGCGAGCCAAACATGAGCACTTGTTGGAAACGTGAACAGCGTGCAAGGAAAATGCAAATAAAGTCTTTGTGCTGCAGGCGATCGGTGTGTGCAGGTGCACCGGGCAGGTAGTGTTTACCGACAGCTGAGGTGGCGTGTGTAACTATAGGCCACGCCACGTAAACACACACTTGCCCCTTACCTCGTGCACGTGGTAGTCGAGCCTCCGGGGGGATCGTTTCCATTCACGTTCACTGCTATTACGCATGTTGGGTAGAGGACTTATCAAAGCAGCTGTTGGGAGTCATAGAGATAAAAACAACGGTGTATTATTTTAGATCCCTTCACTGCCTTTTGGTGAAATGTAATATTGCGCAAGCCTTGCAGAGGAAACTGATGCTGCTTCCTCCGTGCCAAGTGAAGTAAAGCTAGCACCAGCTCCCTGGGAGGTGACTATAAATACTCTTCATCGGGAGCTACATTACCAGGCAGGGCTTATTGTCTGGCCATTTTCTGCTTTTAGAATCAAAGTCTCCTTCACAAAAGTGTATTGCAGTCAGTCACCGGCGCCGAAGTGGTTCACCGTGCTGAGGTAATGAAGCGAGTCAAAGATCGGGCACCATCGGGCTCCATCGGGCTCCATCGGGCACCATCGGGCTCCATCGGGCTCCATCAGGCTCCATCGGGCTCCATCGGGCAGGCGGATAAGCGACAGGAGACGCCTTTCCCGTCCTGCAGAGCGGGGCTGATGGGGGGGGGATTCTGATCCATATTCACATGTGTGGTATGATTTTCAGCTGGTGACTGTAACGGCAGGAGGCAGTAATGATGGTATCGCAGCCGGGCTGCAGGCGGGGAGGAGACGGGGAGAAGCCTTCCTGTTGTTGTGAGAGGAAATGACTGTGATGATTAAGAGAACAACTGATTTCACCTGCGTTCTCTTAACTAAACAACAAGGCCAGTCTGAGCAGAGCCTTTCTGACCAAGTCAGTCGTTTGTGTAATAGCGTGCAAATTGTGTCAACTGAGGTGAATGTTACGTTACAGGAATATATCTATTGCATGGAACTGAGCAATCATTCAAGATAATTGACTACATGGTGAATAACATAAATTATATATATTAGCAACTGATGCTTAGACTCATAACCTACATAATTGAAATGTGCCGTAGTGGGCGTGTGGTATTATCAGCTGCATCAACACGCCTCAATTTGCCACAATTACCTTGTATTAACCCCAAATTCAAGCGGCAAACTTGTTGCATTCAAGTCTTCAGAAGGGCGTTAGATTCTCATTTGGAGACGAGATGGGTCGCAGCGTCTTGTGCCGGCATCCTGTTTGGGTCCGTAGATCGACTAAAAGGTCGCAGCCACTTACGTCTCAGCCCCACTTGATCTACCGCACAGGTTCATTGAGCATAATAAGACACTAAATGCCATTTTCAGAGGAGCCATTAGACCTCCCAGAGTGATTTGACGGTTGTGTTGTGGGGTGGGGGGGGGGGTGTCACTGCAGGGCTGTGGGGCTTGTTTAATTAAAACCCCCCGTTGTCCCATTTTGCTCATTGCGAGCGGTCATTTCACTTACTGGGGGTTGGAATTAGCAGCAGAGTTGCCAAGCCAAGGACACCCGGGTCAAAAGTGGCAGCGGCAGATGGCGAGGCCTCTTCGGGACGTTCCAGTCACGCCGCTTGCTCTACCGCCACGTGGCGAAAGGCACTCTGGGATAGAAACCCCTGACGTTCTCCTTCCCCCTCGAAGGATCCGTCCGAGCTCTCACTGAGAATGACCTAGTTGCACAGCGTCTACGTTTGCTCCAGTCGTCTGCGCGGAGCATAGAGGCCTTCCCTGAGGCGGGTGTGAAGAACGTGTCCAGATGTGTGCAACATCTGGACACGGCGAATCCCGCAGAGCCCCCCCTCTGGATATTTGGTGCCGTGGTGGCTGAGATGTAGTTCATGTGTGTTCCTGTAGCAGGACGTAATAGTTGTCTTTGTTTTGACTTCCATTTCTCTGGCAGTGTGTCTTTTTTTTTTTAATTGAGCTTTCAGAGAATTATCATCTGACAGATCCAGGCAGATCTGCCCGCTCAGCGGAAAACGGAAGTTGCAGACGAGCCGGTGAGCAAAGTGGAGCATTTGGCTGCTAACGAGTCTGAAATGTCGCCCGGGAGCCTCTGGAAACCCGGAGAGGTGCGCGTCGAACGGCCCGGGACGCAGCTGCAGCCGGATGACGGTGTGGTTCTGAAAAACACATTAGATGACAAAACATTGACTTTGAAAATGCTGACTCGTCTGTGGGTTTGCAGAAGGAAAAACAAAAGAAAGACAGCGCTTGTATGTGTGATGATGAGGAGGCAGGGACGTAGCAGGGAGGCTCGTATATGAAAGTTGAAACACTGTTGCCATTATGTATTATGGTGTTTGCCTCTGACAACAAGGAGTAGAAGCACCAGTGGATGTATACCATGAAAAAGCATCTCAGTCAAACTGCCGCCGATGTCAATAGCCATCGTGTTCCCGCTCGGTCGGTGCTGCTCGTGCGTGTTCGCGCTCAGCCGGTTGGTCACGGGTGGGATTTCATCCCGAGTGAGCCTGCAGGCTGAAGATATTCATAGCGGGGTGCACGTAACAGGCACGCGGGTGTCTCCTCTGGGCGCAGCACCAGACGAGATGGACGGATGTCCCACTTCTGGTCCCGCTCGTGGGACATTTCGCTCAGAACTGCACAATATCGCGTGCTAGAAATAATCCGTCGGACACGTGCCAGTTTATCAGGCCTGGTGTCGGGCAGCAGGTCTGTTTGCACGTGTTCTCACGTCGACAGAGACCGGGCGCCGCTGGAAGCAGGACACGTCCTGGGGATCCACTTGATTTACTTCACCGCTGATCATCTTTTTGTGGTCACCTGCGATCACTTCGATGGGGATGGAACTACAGAGGGAAATGACGTGTACAACGTTTAACGATAAGAAGCTCGTCTGTCTGGGGCTGATGGAATTTGAAAATGACCCAAATTCAAGTTTAGAGAGATTGCATCCGGAAATGACGAGGCATCACTTTTGATCAGCCGGATGAAAAGCCCTGAAAAATGTCTGCAGAGTCGATCTTTGAAGTCCAATTCCCAAGGCCGCCAGAAAGTCCTTGATGTGGATAAAGAAAATGGTGCTAATGAGCATGTGAACGCCAATGAAGGCTCACAGGAGGAGAAAAACTCTTTCCCAGATCGGCCCTGACCTCCGTTTAATGAGAGAAGAAATGGTCATAAACCACAGCGATGGATGCCCTCGCTTCCTGGAAGGGCACCAGCTCATTACGAGCTCTTCGGGAGCTGCGCTTTTCGATATTCGAGAAAAGTGAGCCGGGAAAATGTATGCAAAATATCAATATGGCTCACACTGACAGCTCTTTAGATCCCAAAATGGCGGATTTACGATTCAGATTTATGTTTCACGAGCAATAGATTATGAACAGCCTAAGAAAGAATGTTATCTAGCTGTGGTGTCATTAGCTGAATCCTCGGTGACACAGAAATAGTCCAGGTTACACTCATCTATCTCATCTAACACCTCGCGGGTTATTTCATGTAGACTGTAGTCTATAGGAGTCTGTAGTTCGGGGCAGAAAAAGACTGAAAAATAACTGTATAAACCAGCGAGGTCGTCTGACTGACGGCTGATCGGCGTCCTGACGCCTCGATGGGCACCGAACTTTTCGATTTCGAGCAGATCAATATGATCCGGCGCTTTACATGCGGAGTGCCTGAGGTGGAAACAGCAAATGGATTCTTCTGTGTGACCTTGTGGAGTATTCACACAGTCGGGAGCCAGAGACCACTTCCTGTCTCATCTCCCAGAGGTCTGCAAACAGGGGGGGCGGTTTCGCTGGCGAGTGAAGATCGCAGCGGGGTGTAAATCAACAGCTCCAAAACCACGCCACTAATTTCTCCTTGTGTGGCCACACAGGCTGAATAAAACACGATATCGACCTCCAGTGTTTAATATCCTCCCTCTCGCGACGTCATGTATCTCCGTTCGGTCCGCCAGTCCCGGAGGGCGAGAAATGAATCAGGCCGACTGGCAGAAACCGCTGAGCCCGAGTCGCAGCTACTAACCCCGGGCTCAGCTTCAGTGGGAATGCGTTGTAATTCTTTAAATGTTACCTTTGGACGGAGGAGTTATTCCCTCTCTTACTCATTCTCATCAGCTAACTCCCTCTCTCTCCCTCCCTCCCTCCCTCCCTCTCTCTCTGCCAGATGTTGCCAGGGCCATCGAGCTGCTGGAGAAGCTGCAGGAGTCGGGCGACGTGCCCGGTCACAAGCTCCAGTCCCTGAAGAAGGTCCTGCAGAGCGAGTTCTGCACGGCCATCCGAGAGGTGAGTCACACCCCGACGTGACTCATGAAGGAATTTTCATTTTTCCCTTTCAGGATGACCTTTCTCGCGCTCGCACTCCTCCGCCGCGCCTCCCGATCTGTCGGCGTGCCGTGGTGATTTGTTGCTTTGGACGAGGTGGTCGGCTTTATTACTGCGCAAGCTGACCAGCAACGGCAGTAAAGATTTAAACTGAACATTTGTATCATCAAGAGGCCATAAAACATTAGCGGTATTGCATTAACTTGAAGGTTTAAATGAGCTGCTTAGATTGAAGTTTTATCCCATTTTACAGTTGGGATTTAATGTGAAACATAAACAGCAGTTCTTTCTCCCCTCGCTCTTCATTAACGCTCACGGCCACCCATTAATCCAGCAACTGTGTTCATCAGGAAGACTGGGTGCTACGCAAATGAGAGCGCTCTCTCAACACAACAGCAGCGCTCGTGCATTGAGCGTCGTGTCTGTGTTGATGTGCTGCAGCGTCACCCAGAGAGCCGTGTGTCAGTTGACGAGCAGAGACACCGATGACGCCGCCGCGGCATTCACTCCTTTGCAAGTGAACACATCATTGGTCCCGGAATGAAAGCGTCAGAATGCTGTAAAGTGGCATTTGGATTTACGTCAGAGCCCAAACACAACTTTAGATGTAGGAAGAGTGTTCATTTGTATCAACAGCCGTAGGAAGTGAAAGCCAGCTGCAGGATCAGTGTATGTACGTCAACACTGCTACAAAATAATGTCCTCATATTTCAGCTCTGTTTCTCATATAAACTCATTAGACAGCCAGTAGCTCAAAAGGTAACGAGCCCGGCAATGGCAACAATTAGAATTCGAAGCTTCTGACAAAACACATCATGCAAAGGGGACGGAGAGGAAGAAACTCACCTCTCGGGGGAAACGCGTCACGTCCGGACGCCGACGACACGCCCGCCAACCAGCGGCTCTCAGAAAACCCTTCCGATCGGCGCCATGGCAACAGCAGCGGCAACAACAGCGCCCGACCTTTGCCAAGAGGCAGACGCGGCGATGACTCCACCCAGAACGAGCCGGCCGAACACCGTCACCACGGAAACCAGCAGGGCTGCTCTGGGATGAGGAGGCCGCCTATCGGCCCGCGAGAGGAGACGATACGACGGCTGCGCGGACAGGTTGTAACGTAGGTCATGTGACAGTCATGTGGTGGGCCGATGCACAGCCTGAAAAGACCGTCGTTGTGATCCTGCCCCCTCCCCCCCCCCACTCCAAACCTGCTCCCACACTTTAAACGTCTGCAACAGCAGGAGGAATCGGCCTCGTCAAGGACGACGGGCCAGCTGTCGATGCGAGGAACGGACAGCAGGGAGACGAGTCTGCCCAGCAGCTCAATGGCAAAGAGACAGAGTTGGACGAGCTCGCGGCCTTTTCCCCGCCGCGTTCATCGATGACCCAATGACTCGTCGGGGTCGATCGGCCTCGCAAAGTGGAAATGATGGAGGACGCGGGAAGTGCAAATAAAATAGCGAAAGCATCTTCCGTCGGCTTGAACGTTGATTCTCTAAAGTTGATTCTCCGCCTTGGCAGCGATTTTCCATCAGCACAATTCACTGTTATTTGTTTTGTTTTTTTAATAAAACCCACTGGGGCGGAGGATCCCGCCCCCCCCGTCTTGCCGACTCGGGGGAGGAAGCAGGAAGCCGTGGCTAAAAGCAGCGTCGCCATGCCCAAGCTTGTACCCGCGGGCCTCCTCCTCCTCTCTGGCTTTGTGGCGTTCCTCCTTGCTGGTGTCCCGTCTGGGAAAGCGTGTAGGAGAGGGTGGGGCTGACGGTGTTATGCATCGTAGGGCCGGGGCAGTGAAGGGAGCAGAGTGGGGCAGATGGGTAATTGAAAAGATGCCCGCGGGACAAACAGGTTCTTTAGTGCAAAGTGCAGCGGACGGGCGTTTGTTCCTGTTATTCAGGGCTCAGCGTTCCGGTCGAATGCAGTGACGGATATTAGATGAATGTCTTGTTTGGCCCGATTCAGAGTAGACATTCTAACACATACACATCATCTCTTATTAAAAAAAGGCTTGTTGGACTAAAGTTGTATGACTACAATAGTCCACTGGAGGCTAACGTGCTGGCTAATCGTATCGTATTGTTTATTCCAAACAAATAGGGAAAGAAGGCAGGGTTTCCAATAGTGAGAAGGAAGCCTGCGTCACACTCACAGTGCACCCCTGATGCATCCTGGGAGCGAACTGACAACACGCACACGTCGAATCCGTAACACTCCACTGTTTATAAAAAGAGACACTTAATAACATTTTACTTGAATGTATATGCTGGAGGCAGTAATAAGAATTAGATCATTTGCAGGCAGAATGAATAGCTGCAATTAGCAGTTGTGTTTAAGAAGCCACTCAGCAGCCTTTTCCTAGCGTTTCTAAAGCTGCGCTCAGCCTCCCAATGTGCAACGGGGGAAGAAGTCCTCGGGTGAAGGAGCTGAGTGTGTGTGTTTGTGGGTCTGCAGGCTCCCTTTTCTCCCTGAATGCATCAGCGCCATAGGTGTGTTTGTGCGCTCTCAGCCGGTCTTTCACGAGCAAACAAGACAGGAGAAGCTCAGGGGTATTTTTCTTTTTCCCCACATTACTGACATTTTTTTACACGTAAATATGTCAGGGCTTGTATCACGTGTGAGTGCACATCCCTTTGATGGTGCGGAGGAGCGAGTTCTTTTGGAGAGTCAAAAGCCGGCGGATGCGCTTTGATGAGAGACGTCGCGTTCCGAGCGCATCACATCGTTACAAATTCGTTTCTGAGAGACAACATGCGCTGAAAAGTCATGAAGAGAGAGACTTTCGTCATTATTCTGCCACGAATCAGAACGCGCAAATGAATCCAAACTGCAATCAGTGTAAAAGGATGAATAATTAGACGCCTTTGAGAAGAAAAAAAACCCTTCTGAAATTAGCAGTTAAGACGTTTCATCACCACCTCGGTAAAACACATTTCCTCTCTGCTTTTTGTAATCTGAATCACTTCGTCATCTTTGTTGGAGGGAACAGACTGTTCTTAAGCTGCACCGACTCCTTTGATGCTCCTCTTTTGTGTTGCAGTGGATTGAATACGCATCCTCATTCGGTCGCTGTCTCACTCCGCTTTTAAGGTTTCTTGCAAAGACGCGTCCTGACTAGAAAGGTCAGCTGTGCGCTTTGATTCTGTCCTCCTCAGAAAAAAAAACGTGTTTTAAAACCCGGCTGCTTTGTACGTGCAGAAGTAGAACCGTTACTATTAGACCGTTTCAATGCATGTGAAACAGGATTATAACACCGGCCTCTCTTCATTCTCTTCAGGTGTACCAGTACATGCATGAAACCATCACAGTGAACGGCTGCCCGGAGTACCAGGCGAGGGCCACGGCGAAGGTAGGAGCCGCTCGGGCATCTCATCCTTTCATCCGGAATAAAAAACAAACTAAACTCTCCGTGAATCCCGTCGGCGGGCTGACGTCCTTCTCATCTCGTCCTCTGGCCGAAGCAGAATGAAAGGAGCAAAAGTGTGTTCTGCTCAGCTAATGGCCCTTTTTAAAGCACGTAATTAAGCAGCGAACCCGTTAACCCCAAAGAATACCATAGAGTAACTGAATGGAGAGGTTTCTTCTTGCTCTACTGGGAGAAAAAAAAACATCTTTTTAGTTTCCTTGAAATCAATAACACATCTTTTTCTTCCCCAACGCAGTCCGCTCACATCTCTGTTTACCGCCTGTCACTCGGAGGGAAGCGTTGGGAATAACTCATGTAAAAGCGGAGCCGTGAGGGCGAACACGGGGAGGGTCGGGGAGCGTCGGGGAGCGTCGGGGAGCGTCGGTGACGGCGGGGACGATGAGTGGTTGGGATCAGGGTCGTGACCGCCGGGCCTCCATCCAGACCTTTCTTTATTTAGGCTGCACACGTGCACGAGGTCACATAGAGTTTTGGTCTGTCTGGCTTTAAAAGCAAACATTTCTTTCCCTAAAATTACAGTTTTTTTCCCGTCAATGTGAATCTGCCAGCCTGAGCAACTTTTCATCCCCGTTTCTCGGATCCGACACGTACTGCACGTCTCGCAGCCCCGAATCCTCCTTCGGGCTCAACCTGGAATCATCAGATAAGCAGCGGCTTGATGTGCAGGCACACGCTCGGTTTGCCGATGACGTGACCAGGGCGAAAAACGTATTCATTCACTTTGATTAGAGGACATCAACCTCTCACCGGACGCATGTGGATGAGGAGGTGATCATGTGATCATCTCAAATTAGCAAAAAGGCTGGAAGGAGGTTTTCTAATGCTCTTTGTATATTTTCACTTTGCACTTTTTTTCAAGATGAAAAAGATTGCTTTTTTTTGTCTTAAACCTTCAACCTTATATATTTTTACAGTTTTCAACCTAACAAATTTACAAAATTTAAATAAATACATTTTGACCTTTTTCCCCATAAAAATGATATTAATAACATTTTTTGACTTGACACATTTTGAGTGTAAGAGTTTACTTGAAGCGGGGTTATGTACACCTTACATCACTCAAGCTCACTAGCACATGATAATTAAATTAAAACATTAGATTAATGCCACTGAACATCAAGGGCACTTAATAGTTCGGGTTATTAAAACAATACAGCGATTCACTGGGCGTGTTTGTTCGAGCCCGACCTTCAACCCACGTGGACTCTGTTTACGTCACGTGACCTTTGCTCCTGTCATCGCCAATCATCAAGTGCCAGGAACAAGGACCACTAGAGGTCGACGTCGTCTTCTTGTTCTGAGTAGCAGGCCAGTTCTAACAGAGGAGGCTGATGGAGCGCATTTTAAACAAGCGGCCCGGTTGGTACACGTCTGTAAAATCCCAAAGTCATTTTTTATTCTTGCATGGACGTGATAATGGCCTTTTTTTCCCCCTCATTTTACAAATACGTATATTTCGCACATGCATTGTCAAACTGTTTCTTTACAAAAGAATGCACAAAATTAGACATGAAAAAAGGAAAGTCAATCTAAAACTACATTTGGAAGATCTTGTGTCGTTTCTCAAATGAATATATTTCACCCAGCAAAGAAACTGAAGTGATGAGGCATTTTCCTCAGCTTGAAACCATAATGACACGATTTAAGTAGCTTTAAACTCCGGCCTACTTTTCTCTCTCTCTACCTTAAACTTACTGCTCCTAAATCTCTATTCAAAATGGACATGTCCACCAGATAATAGCCTGAGCTGGCTTTATGGGAGCTCGTGTTAAGTTTTTTAAAAGGAACATAACGGTAATTGTGATCGATCGGTATCACACGCGTGACCTAAAAGGGGTAAAGAACGTGCTGATCGTCATGGAGACAGGGGGGGATGCTACAGGGGAAGCTTCCTCCGGCGAGCCTTTGCTTTGAAATGTGTTCGAGAGCCGCCGAGACGCAGGTGGACTTGCGGAGGTCGGCGAGGAGACGCGCTGCATGCTGAGGAGCCTTCCAGCTCCAGACAGACAGGGAGGTGGGGTGAAGGGCAGGAGGAGGAGGAGGAGGAGGACACAGGCTCAGGGGGAAACTGGTGGATAGAAATAACCAAAGGCTTTGTGCCGTGAAGCTCGGGTTTGTGTTTTGCCCCAAACTGCGCAAAGGTAGAATTTCCAACAAAGCCTGTTTTTTTGCTTTCCCACAGATGATAAATGTATTTGAGCCTCAGAGTTCATTCTGACCTTTTCAGAACTGCGTTTATACCAACGGGGGCCCCACTTTTGGAGCTTTCGATTGGCCTGTCTGATAAACGTTCTGTGTATTTCTTTCACTTGTTCACCGCCAGACTCAATTTGAGCTTCATTTTTCTTCAGAAAGCCCCCGCTTCTCTCAAAAAGCTCTACTAATCCAAAGTTTAAGGCATGGAGGTTTGAGGCCCATGTTTTGTTTACGGCTCGTGTCTACCGTGCAAAGTCTCTAAAATAAATATGCACACACAGGCGACGGTCGCGGCCTTCGCGGCCAGCGAAGGTCACTCCCACCCGAGAGTGGTGGAGCTGCCCAAGACGGAGGAGGGGCTGGGCTTCAACGTGATGGGCGGCAAGGAGCAGAACTCCCCCATCTACATCTCTCGCATCATCCCCGGCGGCGTGGCCGAGAGGCACGGCGGCCTGAAGCGAGGGGACCAGCTCCTGTCCGTCAACGGTGTGGTGAGTGCGACCGCTCGCCTCCCCCCTCCCTCCCTCCGCGAGGAAACATGCAACCGGGGGAATCGAATTCTTCCACGCTTTAAATCCCCTCTCAAACCCCCCCACCCCCCTGCAGAGTGTGGAGGGCGAGCACCACGAGAAAGCGGTGGAGCTGCTGAAGGCGGCCAAGGACAGCGTGAAGCTGGTGGTGCGCTACACCCCCAAGGTGCTGGAGGAGATGGAGGCCCGCTTCGAGAAGCTGCGCACGGCCCGGCGGCGCCAGCAGCAGCAGATCCTCATGCAGCAGCAGCAGCTGCAGAACGTGGCCTCTCAGCAGAACCACATGTCGTAGGTGAGGCGCTTCATTGCTTTACGGGTGGGGAGGCGGGGGGGGGATAAAGATTAGGAGCTGAATGAATGGCCAATCCAAAGTTTTAATAGGATGGGAAGCATTGAATCAAAAGCTACTAGTAGAAACGTTTGTTTTGTGTTGATTTTAGCGACCCCTGTGGACACAAGCGGTAGTGTGTGCAACAGGACTAAACTCTTATAATTCTTCACAGGGATTTTAGTTAAATAGAATTTCTCCTCCAATCCTGCAGATTGTTGCCGAAAGCATGACATTCTGAATCCAGCTATTAGCCCGATTGGCCCGTAAGCATTGCTCTCAGCTGGTCTCTCCTCTGCGACGCCCTGCAGGTTGTTCCAAAAGAAGACGAAGTGAAGGAGAAGTGGATCTCAGAAGAGCCGAGGATCCCGAGAGCGGAAGCTCCTTTCCGTCGAAGGAGGAAACCAACCGAGTAGAAGACTATTTTACTTACTTACGCCCTCCCTTCCAGTGCACCACCGATCACTGAGCAAAGAGGGCCGTCCATCCCGAAGGCCGGTGGGAGGGAAGCTCCGGAAGTCGTCCACTTTAACTTCGCCTTCCCTTTTTTTTCCCTCCGGTTGTGAGTCTCCTTTTCTTGTGTTTGTCGTGTTTGTTTACGGCCATCACACCGCGGCACCTTTTGTACAGTGGTTTTCCTGACGATTCTTCAACCGGTGCTCGCGTTCTCTTTTTATCTTTTTGTTTTTGTGTAAAGCTGGTTCTGTTTCGGACAAAACTCTTTTTTACCTTCTATATTGTAGCAGGAACGATTTTGTATCTTGTAGGTTTAGCAATAAAACACAATCTTCTGCTTTCACACCCCGCCGCTTGGTTATGTGCGTATATCCCGTCAGGCAGCTTCTAGTCTGTGCCAATCCGAAGAGATTATTCGTTGGAAACGTGGCTCTGATTATCGATGTGCAATAACTTCTTCTCCCCCCCCCGAGGTGTGTCTCACCGTGACGTCATTTCGGGGTTCAAACCCTCAACCCTCGGACACGTTGTCCTGTTTCCGACAGGCAGAACAGAATGTTTTCAGACAGCGAGTGGGATTTAAATCCAAACGCGCTCAAATTATTTTTCAGACGTGTCTATATTACAGTTTATGGGATCAGAGATTTAACAAAAAGGTTTTATTGTATTCTTTCTGAGACGTATTCTTTCCACCAGGACAAACCTGTTTTTAAACTAGACGCAGGGTGTTTCTGTGCTCTGGGTTTTCTTTCCGTTTTCCTTTTTCTTGTTCGTTTGATGGCGGCTTCACCTATTAGTTCTTCTTCTGTTCCCCACGAACGCATCCCAAACGCGGAAGGCCTCTCCCCGCCGTTCCTTCCCCCCTGCTGTCGGTGAAAAAGCCGTAGACGCCCACTCACTCCTCTAGAAGAACACCTCAATGCGCAGGTCCCTTTTTGTATCTCCACATCACAGGTACTCTTCACTTTTTTCTTAATTGACTCACATTTTTGGAAGCTGATGGTCATGTGCGTACCGTAAAGATTAAAAGAACAAAAACACAACAAACTGTTGATATGCAATTGTTAAACATACTATATTTGTATAAATAAATCTACGTGCTTGTGTACAGTGAGCGCCGTGTCGAGCCTTCCTTCACACGTCTCCATCGCAGATTGTGACTTTGGATCAGGAGCAAAGAGGCCGAGGTGTGACACTTTTTTCAGGGTCCACCGGTGAAGATTGGGTTGAAGCAGAGATGATAAAAAGATAAACACCTCCTCAGCCAATAACAGCTTTTCGAATTTATTAATGGTGGGAAAATAAACATGTTGCATGTTCAATCTGCAGCCAGGCTGAGGGTTCATTTTCCTTTGTGAAGAAGAAGTTGTGCATCGATATAGGAAAAGGTGTAAACATGTTCATTATGCCATTCTAAGCATATTTAGTGTTGCCAGGAAGGACACACTTTTTAGGGATAATGCAACTGAGGTACAAGTAACGATTCATTTGCGGAATAGAAAAGGAAAATATAATTTCAAAATGCACAGCTTTATCTCCAAACATAGAAAGATGAGAATTTCCCAATGCTTCATCTCCTCAAAAGCAGCGGACACGTGCAACGACACACTTGACCTTTAACCTTTTCCTGCAGTAGCCACTTTAGTACCATTAAAACACAAGCGTCAGTGCTCGAAGCAGAGCGTTTGGTTGACAGTTCAGAAGTTTATCCACGTGAATTCCTCTTCAGTCCCTGCAGCTCTTGTGTGCAACATCACACAATTTACCTCCAAAGAGACCATTTATTTTCCTATTTTCCTAAAATATGTGGGACTATTTGAATCACCTTCACGAAATCAACATCGATTATTGAGTCAAAACACCTGGTGGAAAACGTGCTGAGGCGGGAAATAGAAGAAGCACCTCTCCCTTGTGGTTCCTCTGAGTACTACATCAGAGACTGAGCCGCCACGTGACTCACTCTGTCAAATTCAAATCAGAACAAAACCAAAACCAACTTCATTTCCTGTGATTTCATGCTCGTCCTCGGGAATTATTCAATGTTTGATACAACAACCTCAAGATACCATCGACGGTACTAAAGGAGTATTTTAATATATTTAATATTTTCTACCAACACTGGGAGTACTTGTGCTTTAAATACATCCAGTAGAGACACTTTCTACAACTTTGCCTAGAGATCTTGATTTAGGAAGTAGAGGCTGTAATGAGAACAATAAGAATGTATGTATATAACATACATATTTAAAGTTCACCTTGCCCCCCCTCAAGTACAACTGGAGGCCATTTGGGCTCCGCTCTGGTGTCGATGGTGTAATCAAAGGTGTTAACGATGCCTCACATTTGGAAGGGAAGGACAAAGTGCTGCGTCCCAACTGCACACAATGAGTGTGTTTTAAATTCCTCTGCAGTGATTTCTACTGTTGTTAACAGGCGCAAACCTTTGCTATGATACATGATCTATTTTATGAATCTCTTTTTAAAGGGATGAGTTGCTCTTTAACGGAGAAGGCATGAGTGTTCACAGCGGCTTAAAGGCATCAGCTGACCTCGATCAGTTCCTAATGTGATTTCCAAACCTCGTTATTGAGTTAAAAAGGCCTTTTCTGGACTCACATTCACCATCGTGTAAAAGAACGAGAGTCTTTTGATATTGATGAATAATTGATCGTGTTAAAAAGAGATGATGATGCGTCTGAAAGAGGCTCTAATGATGTAACATGCTTTCTTTCGCATTTATTAGAAGTGAGCAGGCCGAGTGTACCACATTTCCTCATTAGTTCATTTCGTCACAAAACAAACAGAAGAGAAAGAAAAACCAAAAAGCTCAAATGTTTATACAAAACAGAGAAAGATTTAATGTTCATGACATCATTGAAAGAAAGAAAACTGCTTAAATACCACTTCACGTCAGTCAGAGTAATGCGACGTCGTAATTAAATATGTCTCATTGGGTATAATAGCATGTATAGAATAAATGGGCATTTACATTATTTACAATCTCATGTACACTATAGAAGCCGGTCCTCACAGGACGTGGTAGACGGGCCCGCAGCCCGGGCTCTCCGGCGTGCGGGGCTGCGAGTCGGAGCTGCCCGGGGAGAAGGTGGCCGAGTCCCTCGGGGGGGGCGGCGGGGCCCCCGCCGAGGACAGGCGGTCCACGATGCTGGAGAGACACTCCAGGCTGGAGGCTCCGGCGGCCTTGGCGCCCGAGCCCTCTGATGGGAGAGCAGGGAGACGCGCGTTCATTTACTTTGCACAATGCAGGAGGTCGTTGGTGCTGTGCTTTGACATGCAGCTATCGTGTTTTTTAAATAACGTCTCATTCACGCCAGAAGGTCTCACCGTTCCTCGCGTACGAAAAGCTGTTGATGTAGTTTGCGTTCAGATGTTGCCACACTGGACTGCTGCTGTCGACCTGCAAGGAAATGAAAAAAAATCCAAATTTAAACCTCGAATTCTTGCAGACATGAGAAATGTGTTATGGTTCGCCCAAGTAGAAATATATACATTCACACGGGACGGAAAGAAGAAGAAGAAGAAGAAGTGCAAAAACAAGCGATGGCCTTTGCTATATTCTGGACAGGCCAATAAATCCTGAATTCCAAAGTTATGGGCTTCTTCATTTCACTTCCACCTTAAAGCCAAAGTGGCAGTCTGCGCTCCTTTCCCCGGGCGGGACTCTGAGCGTGCCCAATCGATTGTATCAGTGGAAGCAACACCAGTTTGTGCAAGATGACACTTTCTCCTTGTAAATCTGCAGAAAATCCTCTGGCAGCGGTGCAGAACATGCAGTCAGGATGGAATGCAGAAAAGCGCCCGGTGTTTTTTTTCTTCCTGCCAGACTTCAGTGAGGTGGATTTAGCTGAGTTTTATTGGGGCTATAAAGTGTCCGGTCGGTGGGAAAGCCGCTTTCTCCATCCGGCACGATAAGTTCACCCTCAAACTCATTCAGCCTGACCTTCTGGTCACTCACATACGGACGCTGGTAGGACTACAGGATAGAGTACAGAGTAGGACATGCACGGAGAGGCGTCGTAACCGAGATCAACGGGGCGAAAAAAAAAACAGGTTATGGGTTTCTATTTTAGAAATCCAGGCTCCACCTTGAGCCTCTGTAACGAGAAATTCACCACTCGCGACGATAAAGGCCTTTTTTTTCGGGCAAAGTCCGTGCAAGATAAAGCTGTCCAGCTTCTAGAGCCGCGGCAATCTCTGCACAGCCAGATGTCCGCCGCACATGCGGACCGGGGAGGGGTCGGGGGGGGGGGGGGGGGGGGCGAGGGGTGTCTTACCATGCCGTCAGAGCAGCTGGACAGCGGGCTGCCGGGCTCCGAGCCGCTCTCTCCAGGAAGGCCGTAGTAGTTTTCCACCTGCTCGCGCAGCAGGTCCTGCAGGCTCTCGATGTAGTGGATGGCGTTGCGCAGGATCTCCACCTTGGGCAGCCGCTGGCTGGGGTTGGCCGAGGTGCAGCGCCGCAGGGCCTCGAAGGCGTGGTTGACCTTCTTCAGCCGGCGGCGCTCGCGCATGGTGGCGGCGCGTCGGCGGTCCACGAAGTTGGACTTGCGCTTGCAGGCCTTGCAAGCCCACTGGAGGCAGTGGCCCGGCTGGTGGGGGGCCCCGGGGAGCCTCACGTGCTCGTCCTCCTCCGAGCCGTCGAGCTCGGCGCCGGCGCCGAACTCCAGGCTGTCCGGGGAGGAGGCGCACGCGTCGTAGTAGACCTGCGACGGCGAGAAGACGTCCATTGTTCGCGTAGAGGAGAGAGGTCTGGATGGATGGAAGGATGGGCGCCGGGGAGGAAAGAAGGAGCGAAGGGCGAGAGACGGAGGAGACCTCTGAGTGATGTGAGGGGTCTGTTGCCCCGAGCCCCCCTTATATGCCCCCAGGCCAGAGCCCAGGGCCCACATTGGCCGGATCTAATTACCATGGCCCATTGGCCCAGCCAGAAGGCAGGCTGGGGTTAGCTCAGCTCCCTCCCTGCCCCATCCCCAACCCGCTGTCCCTCAGCCCCCCCCCACCCTCCCCAGTACCCTGCAGAGTTTCCCACATCTGCACTTACTGGTGTTTTCCCACTCATCCCCACGCTCTTCTCCAGCAAAGGCCACGGAGAACACAATGCTCGGAGGGGGGGGTAACGTTGGCAGACTTAAATCACTTTCGGGTTTCGCCCCCGTCCAAACGTCCCGCCGCAGCCGATCGATGGAAGTCGCACTCCGCCACGAAGCGCGTGTTTTTGTTTCGGGAGAAGATGGCGGCCGCACGCGGCCCAGTTTTTTACTGCGCGGACGACAGCGTTGCAGATGCGGCCCAGCTGCACGGCGAGGTGTAACATTTCAAGCCCTGTGAAGTCACGTCGCAGTGGTAAGCGCGCCCTCCCCCCCCCCCCCTCCCTCTAACACACCGAAGGTGCTGTGAGTGAGGTGATCCTCCCTGTTTGCCTCATTAAAAAACAGCAATTACACAACTGACACCACTCCTCGGCTCCCTGCGCCATTTTGCTCCCGAGGACCAAATTTGAACCGTTAAAAGTTATTGACACAAGTCAAGTACTTCAATTTCGGCTCACAACAGATGGCCCGTGTGGTGCAGGGTTGCTAAATAGTTTCAATAAAGTCATTGAAATGTTTAAATTTCGGAGCAGTGTGTATTAAACATGTGACTCTTTTCGGTCTGCTTTGTTTCAAGCAGCTGCCATTTGTTGATGGGAAAAGATGGCGACATACTGAACCGGTTTAATTATCTCTCTATTTGTAGGATTGGAGGAGGGAGGGAGGTGGGTGGTGGGGGGTCGCTTTTAGCAGCTCTCGACCCCGAACTTGTTTAGGTAATCGCGTTGTTGACAGCTTACAAGGATACAATGCGGATATTTCTCACAATGTGTCGAAACGTTTGGCGAGCCGGCCCTTTTTCTCTGGGAACCGCGCGCACCTGAGAAAACAGCGCGCGGGCCCGCCGCCTCGGAGCGGGAGCGCGCGCTTCGGATGAGGGGGACAGCTGAAGAAGACATCGACCCGCGCGCAGTGGCCGCCGGGAACATCAAAGGCCGCTAAGGGGCTTTGAGAAACAACGTCGCCAATGAGAAAACCTGCTATCGGCCGCCCGAGAGATCGGGGCAGCACATGGTGGGACAGGGGAGCGGGGGGGTACTGGGGGGGGGGGGGGGGGACTGGTCGATCCGCTCCCCTGGGAACTCTTGAGTTTGCTCTCTTGTTGTTCTCAAGGGTCAGAGACAGAGTTAAGTGAAGGGCAGGAGGTGATCCTTTATGTCCATCGCGCTCACGGCGCAAAACCTTATTTCTTCCAAACTGCCGCGCGCTTTGACTTGATATGCTGCTTGTTTGGAGCAACAGAGGCGCCCTCCCTCCTCCCCCCAGGAGAGAGAGAGAGAGAGAGAGAGAGAGCGAGAGAGAGAGAGAGAGAGAGAGGTGCTTTCTTGCAGAGTTTTCGGTGTTTTTTTCTGTTAATAATCCAGTCAGATAATAAAGAACTGTGTTCATTCTAAAGTTAATTCGTGTTAGTGTTTTTTTTTAATTTTCATACATATTAATACAGAATCTATTAGTCGACGGAATTAACCAGGTGACAATAAACACAATCATTATTGAAGAAAAAAACATTCAAAAATAGTATATTGTACCTTTTGCAAAAGAAGTTCAGTAATTCAGAGGTTTTTTAAAAAGAAAGCAAAAAAAGCTCAGTGGTTTTTTGTTAGGGTATCCACCCCCCCCCCCCCCCCACACACACACACACACACATAGTGTGTTTCACTATAGTGAAACCAAAAAAAAAAACATTTTGAGTGGCAACAGCATTTGTTTGGCAGAGAGATGTGTGCTGCCAGCGAATCCTTTTCCTAGCAGGATATTCCTGAATAAATCATAGCCCCCCCCCCCCCAATCCTGTAGCTGCTCGCCTTTCATCAGCTACAACTTTTAAAACATTGCCATCTCAGCCAAATGACAATTATACGGTGTCATGAGTAACACCCAAATCCCTGTAAAGTTAGAAGGGGGAGAGCTCTTCCTTTGTGTGCTGGAAAAGCAGCTGGACGTGGAGCTTCCGCGGCAAAACACGGGCCTCTAACAGCACCGAATGCGGCTCCAGGTGCATTCAGGGCAAACAGAGGTTTAAACATCAAGCCCCCGAGATGAACCAAACGCTTCTTTTTACGAGCACAAACTGTGATTGTGGATGTCGGGTCTGCGATCGAGGTCAAACGCGGCCATTAGCAAACAGACGTTGAATTAGCAGCTACCCGTGGAGCTGCGTGATGTGGTGAAGTGGCGCTGCTGTGAGTGGGCAGGAGCCCATTAAAAGCACATTACTGTGTAGAGGGATCACGTTTCTGTCTGGTTCCTGCAGAAACCTGGATATTTGGTAAAAGATATGAATCGTTGTGTTGAAAAGGGGATTACTGAGAGCCGATGCAGCAAAGGGATGGAGAGAGGGTTCATTAATATACTCCTGCTTATGTACTTATTGTACTTATTGTAAGAAGTTGTACTTCTAAACACTGAAAGTAAAAGGACTTTGCAGCAATTCGTATTTATTATTAGTGATATATTACTGCTCACTGCAATTATAAGATTTTATTTATGCATTAAAGCAAATAAATAAATAATAAAACCTTGTAAAAAACCTGTATTGTTGGAGTTCCTAATGCTGTTGTTTCTTTGTTGCGTTTTAAATACAAACATTTTGGTTTATTTGTACGTAAAATAAAAGTTATTTGTGATTTTTTTGTTTTTGCTTTTAGTTCTGCCAAATCTTTTTCAAAATAAATATTTGTTTATTTCTTATTTCTTACCGTATCCAAAAGGCGGTGACTTCTCTCACATCTCAAGAACATGTATTACATGTCATTTAAACGTTTCACAGCCGCATATATTTATTTTTAAAGTCCTCTTAAAGAGTTCTGTTGAGCATCCTGGCATCTGGAAGCACTCTCTCAACACACATTTTAGACACTAACAACACAGAAAAAAGAACCGACTGCCAAACTTCAGCATTGGTTCGACTCCCCCCCCCCCCCCGCTTCTTTGAATTAGCTCTGTTGTCCCCCGTTTGGATGCTAAATTGACCCTTCTAATAAACCTGACACACGTGTCAGTGTGTTTGTGTGTGTGTGTGTGTGTGTGCGCGCAGGTCTGAGAGATGAGGCAGAGTCCCGAAGGTCAACGGGCGCTTTGCGTCGTCCACAGAGATCTGAGGGAGACAATCACACCGTCAACCAACCCCTCCGCCCCCCCCTCCCCAAACCTCTCATCAATACACGACAAACTAGACTCACTGCGTTTCCATACGGCCGTGAGCCAAGTGATGATGAATTAAGACCTAATGGCTCCAATAACCGCATTAATCCCGGTGGGCCGTGTCCCCATAACACGGGACGCTGGGGGGGAGGGGGCGCGGGGGGGGGGGGGGGGGGGGGGGGCGCTGGGTTTTTGGAAGGGGGACTCGAGTTACTGTTGTGGGATCAGGCCTGCTGGAGGCCAGCTGGAACAAAGAGCAAACCATTGCAGGGGAGAGTGTAGACGTAATGGACCTCTAATAGCCGTGAATGCTGGGGGGAACTGGCAGGGTTTTTTTATATTTGGGTTTTGAAAACAGAGACACGGTGAGAGGCAGAGTCGGGTTTTTTTTTATTGGCAGGAGAAAAAAAAAAGGGTCCCTGAGTTTGAACATGAAACGCGTAACTTTTTCGTGTAGATCGAGGTTGTGGGCATTTAGATAATAAAAAGATAATACTTAATTAAAGGTTCGATATGTGGTCGTATATGCTCAAGCGTGAGACCTCGGTGGAAGTTTATTGTTAAAAGACTTCAAATGAGGAGTGACTTTTTAGTAAGACAAACGAGCTGGTGCATGAAGGAACACTTCACACTCACAACAATGTTGGAAAGCACTTTTCCTTCGTATAATGCGTCATTAAGTCCTTATCGCAGGGTGTCCTTCGAGATCGGGGATGATTTCAAATAAAAACAATGGCGTTCTGAGGTCTTAACCACAAAATGCAGATTTTTAAAAATACATTTAGTAAGAAATCACAATAGTTACGCCATGCAATTTGAACTGTGCAGTTATTCTTTGATTTATTGTCTTGGTCAAATATGTACAAACATTAAAATACAATCTCGGCTTTCGAAAGCGTTTCTTAATATAAAATAAATAAAATCTAAACATCATGTTATCATAAAATATGTACAAATCGGTTGCTCCTGCTGTACAAACGAAGGCTACGTAACAAACAGAAGCCACAACGGCTGAATGGAGTGGAGATAATTTAGAGTTAAATAATGTAAATTTCGAAATTTAAAAAAAAGTTGGGGTCGAGCTCTCGGGTGAGTTTTTCAGTTTCCTGAAACGGCCTCGCTGACGTTGACTTTGTCTCCGTTCGTGATGCTGTCCACGATGGAGGACAGACGCAGGAGGCTGGAGGCCCCGGAAGACTCGCTGGTCCCTGAAAACAAAAGAAGGACACAAAGAACGGTGTCATTTTGGGTGCATTTCCTTTGCTGACGGTGGTGTCGAGGGATGCACCTTCTCTCTGGCCCATCATGGCGGCGGTGGAACGGTCCGCTGAGGGCTTCTTCCAGCGATACTCGTCGTGACCAGCTCCCTGTAACAACACAGGACGCGTTATCAGGACGCCTGTTCGGTCAGCTCACATTAGATCTCTCGCATAAAACGAAGACCAAGTGGAAAAACACGCCCCAAATAAAATGAAAATAACTGGAAGGTCAGACGTAACATTCACACCAGGGATTCCAGTCCCAGCTGCAATCAGAGGCAATAAAAAGGTAGAACATAACAGCTTAACAAAAGTTTAAAAAGGGATAGACGATACAGGTGGAATAAAAAAAAACAACAACACATCGTGACGTCATCGCGACGCCCAACGACAACGCCGCGGTGCGTCTTTGAATCGTGTCTCACGCTGTGCTCCGTGAACGCGCGCGTCTCCTGCTCGTCCAGCGTCTGCAGCAGCTCCTGCAGCCCCTCGATGTAGCTGATGGCGCTGCGTAAAATCTCCACCTTGGGCAGCCGCTGGTTGGGGTTGGCCACGGTCTTCCGCTTCAGCACCTCGAAGGCCTCGTTGATCTTCTTGAGCCGCCGGCGCTCCCGCAGCGTGGCGGCCTTGCGCCGGTCCGTGGGCGCCGACTTCCTCTTGCAGACCTTGCAGGCCCACATGAGGCACTGGCCGTCGCAGTGCGCGCGGAGGCCCGGCGGCGCCAGCACGTGCTCCTCGCCGCTGCTGTCCCCGCCGGTCTCGGACGGCACGTCGTTGTTGTCCTGGCCCGGGGACAGCGGGCTGTCGTCGCCGTTGTACAGCGGGGACACCCCGGACATGTCCAGGTGCTGCAGTGGTCCATGGTCCCCTTCTTCCAAATAGCGCAAGTCATTGAAAAGATAAGGGTTGTTCTCGAAAAGGTCCATCATATTGTCGCGGGCCCCCTCGCTCTGTTTTGACAGTGGGTCTCTGGCATTTGAACAGAGCAGCAGGGACACAAGTCACCAGGCTTATATATAGAATGTGAAACTCTACCCAACGCCTCGGCTGCCACACTGCATCAAAGCATCTTCTCTTTTCTCCAAACGGCTCTTTACAAGCACACTTGAATGCACACACATTAAGGTTTGGTGAAATCTGCATTCAGACAAAATGGCCCCGCTGAGATATTTCACTCACTGAGAAAGTGAAAGACCAAACTACCAATCGCCATGTTTCCCTTTCAGCGGCTTATTGTGCTTACGCGCTTTTATAAATATGCACGTTGCTCTCATTCCCCCGTCTGCAGCTGTAAAATAGTTTAACCCCGAACGTAACGCCTCTTTCGACGTAATTTCCACCGTTTAAACGTTGTATTATTAGTCACTAGAGTTCCGCACTTAAGCGACGCTATTTTTTTAATCCCAAAAAATGGCAACATAAATAGATCGGAATGTGCAGAGTCAAAAACCGCTTTGTGAAACACATGGGTGGGGGTTTAAAAATAGACCCGTGGCACATTCATCTGAGATTCAAAAAAAGAGCTAAACGCCCCCGCGAGGAGGCGATACGCGGCCGCCGGCATTTCTGCTGCGACCTGAAAGGTCTCCGGTCGGAAAGCTCACAGGCGGGAATGCGAGGTGATTCCTATTTATGTGCTAGTGTGTTCCCTCCCCCCCACCTCCTCACGCCGGGCTTCTGCCACGGAGGCCTCTCGCATGCAGCACATCTACTTTGACAAGAAACTGGAGGCAAATACTGCTGCGAAGGCCATTGGAGACCGTTTTTTAACCAAAAATGAGCCAAATCCGAGATGCGTAATGCGGAAACACGTCGAAACGACACGTTTGCATTCTTCCGTTTTCGGTTTCCAGGTTGTTTTTAGTCTTTGATTGTGAACTCCTTAACCTAACAACTACTTGGCAGGAAAAGTGTCCATCTTCATTTCCTCTGGTGTCCCAACGTCCACTCTGATCGCTCCTCAGACGCGCCGGTCCGTCAAACGCCGTCGTCAACGCCGCTCACGCTGCACTCAAAGATCCATTCACTAGGGATTTAGGACACGAATTAACGTTTTTAGGATTATATTCGTGCAACTTCACCGCATGCAAGAGGCAGGGAGAAGGAAACAAAGCTGTGCTTCTGTTGATTAGGGTGGAACTTCAACGAGCTGCTTATGGGGTCAGCACTTTGTCACATGCACTCATCGTGAAGACCAGCAGATGACACCTCTTCACGTAAAAAATGTAAGCTAATGCTTAAATGCCGTGCGTTGTCCCGTTGGGGGTGAATGGAGTCGTTCCCCCGCTGGGCCACGATCCCGTGTCCCCTCCCAGGTGCTGCTGTGCACCCTGAGACGGACACTAAATTCTCGCCGGTGTCAAGGGGAGGGGGCGGGTTGTTGACGGTTCAGCTGTCGGGGAGAATCATGGGACGGTGTGAGGAGAAGCTCAGGCCGGAGGAGCCGAGGAGGCGGAGCCTGGACGGACGACAGGAAGCGTCGACGTATCTGATCCAATGAAGCTCGGCCGGATGTAAACACCGAACGCGCCGGATGAAATCGGAGCGTGCGGGCCGACACCGATCTCCTCTTAACGCAGCTCGAGCGTGACACGCCGCTTCTTTGGCTTGTGTTGCAGTGGTGAATAAAAAAGGTTTTCTTTTTTCTAACATTCATATTTTTTATTTTAAAGCAGAACTGTGATTGTAATTCAATTGGCTACGTCTTCCCCAATCTTTATTCATTTATTTCAAATTCATTTTTGGTATCGTAATGGAAAAGAAAAGTGTCATGCATGTTCTCCAGCTTGGAGAAGTGTGTGAATTAATCCAATAATAATAATATCATTATAGTAATTAGTCCGCTGTCAGTGCTCCAGCTTATTAAACTAACGTAACGATTCATGCTTTATATTAACACTTTATTTGTCGTCCCGCTCGTTTCATAAGCCCACTTGTCCGTGTGATAATTCTCCCTCCAGCGAGTGATGAGAAGTAGGACCGGCGTTGACATGGTGGGGGGGGGGTCACAAACAGAACTGATAATGAACATGGAACCCCCCCGCCCCCTCCCTCCCTCACACACACACCTCCCTTCCTCCACCCACAACTGGCTTAACTGGACGTCCTGCCCGAGACACGCTGCGCACTCATTGGGCGGTTTTACAGGAAAGCGATCGCCGTGACGGACACACCGTATATAACCCGGCTCCACACCTGGGATACGAATTAGCCGATAAGGGGTTAAGTACCCTGGTCACGGGGCCGATGACAATGCCTCACCTGGGATCACGACACTTTGACCTGCAGGGCCACCGCTCTTCCGACTGGAGAAGGAGGTCGGTAAATGAGCGGAAAACAGCTTTTGGGGGATTGTGATGAAATAAAAGATATGTTTCTCTCGGTTGGGTTATCCTTAGCTATTATCCTCTCATGCTTCCTCTCTTTGCGAAAAAAAAAACAAAAACATATGGCAAAGTCCCGGCTTCCAGCTCGTCACTCAATGGAAAGCAAATAAACAGACTCATATTCATTTAAAACAAAATTTCAGATTAAATTGTTTAGTTACGTGTAATTGGCTCCGTCTTTTTTGTATATATTTTTTTTAAATGACAGCTGCACATCTTCTAGACAGATCTTACCTTGTGACCCTGAGAATGGGGGAAGAGCCGTTCAACGTTGTGGATAAGTGCAGGACGCACAGCCCGTGTGCCACGGGAGGCCAGAAACAAAGACGGCAACAGGTGGTTACAATGAGCCCAAATTCCTCCTCTCTCTTGGCACTCCGCTCATTAGTGCGTTTCATTACCAGCCAGAAATACCCTCAGATGTCGTACCAGCACATGCAAGCCGAGGGAATCAGAGAAAAAAAAACCCAAACCCTCCGGCTCCAGATTCCACTTTTGACACTGGGGATGCCACTAACGAGATGAGATAATGAGTGAAATGATTGTTTCTGTCGCCGACCGACTCTTTCATCTCAGGTTTCTGCATGAAATCGAGGAGACAGGAAGTGAATTCCGCTGCACCGTCCTGTAGGACGTAGGAGTCACGGGTTTGATTTGGGAGAAGCGGCATAACTTTAGGGCTGATAATGCATTCGGGGTTTCGGCTGAGGCAGAACATTCATTTCACAGCGAAAGCCCCTTTGGGAATTAGGCGGGTTGTTTTAAAGTGCCGTGCGTGCACTGAAGTGTCGGCTTTAAGGAACCACACGTTACGTTAGAAACATAACTGGCAGGAAGTAAACCCGTGGGCCTGCACGCACAGTCGCAGAGGCGAGTGATTCTTCAGAGGGCTTCCAGTCCTGCACAAACATCGGCTCCCCTCCTTCTCCTCGGCCCGGCCGCGATCGCAGACCGCCACTCTGCCGCCCCGGCGCGATAGCATCTCCCACTGAAAACACGGCTAATCTTCTGGTGCTCGCGGGGGCCGGTCTCTCTCTCTCTCTCTCTCTCTCTCTCTCTCCCCGCGGCGGGGTGGTAGCTGTCTCCCGAGCTAAGCTAACAGACGGCTCCTCTCACTCGTGCCCCGAGCCGCCGGGTTAGACCGCTGGGCGGCTTGGGTTTCAAAGGCGAGAGGGGAGGCGACGCTGATGGCATCTGCCTTCTCTCCGGCGGACGACGCAGGGATTCAGTTCAAAGGCCGAGCGGCTGAGGTACATCAATTAGCGGGGTGGGGGGGGGGGGGAGAGCTGGCTGACTTGCTTCGTTTGCCAGCTAACTCTCCATGACCTCACAGCATCGCTTTATGCGACACGACCAGAGCGTTGCACCGCTCGGGCAATGTCAATAACCCCCCCCCCTTGCAAATGGACTGGTATTGATGGACCGGCTTAAAGGGTTGTTCCCGCAAATGGATGCAAAGAATAATAACTCGCCATTTAGCGTCGGGAGCGGCAGGCAGAAAGGATTCGACCAGCTGTTTCAGCGTGCCTTTGTTTCAGCAGAACGGGCCCTCTGCAGCCTTTTCACCTGACAGCCCGCGGTGATTGGAAGGTCCCTCCTGATTGATTCTGTCCTCGTTCAGGGGAGTGATGGATTGTATCGCTGTCTGCGGGCCAGACGGGGTCCACTGATGGGGACTCAAGAGAGGCCGCCGGCCTTGACCCGGCGGCAGAAGATGGGGGGGAGACCTCTCGTCTGGCCGGTGAAGTGAGACGTCGACCCCGTTGGCCCCTCGTCTGGGCCCTCTGTGTTTCGCTTCACCTCTTGTCGGGTGGAGTGAAGGCGTCACTCGCGACTTTCATCGCGCGAATAATCCAACTCCGAGAGAAGAGACTCTGAGTCTGAGTTTTGTCTTTGTCTGCTTTGATGTTGCGGCGCGTAAACGATCCGGTGAAACATCGCCGTCGTTAACATCACGCCGCCTCTGGGAGCCGGGGGATGTCGCCAGCGATAACACGAGAATGAATCCAATCATCAGCGAGTGTGACCGTAGCCACGGCAACCTCGGTGACAACGATCCGCCAATATTAGTTTTCCCAGAAGTGTCTGAGCCGAGAACAAAGCGTGTTTTGTTACAATGAAAATTCAACTCTTGAATAACAACAACAGCAGACTCTTTCCTTTGGTGTGAGGGGAGCGAGGGGGTGGAGGCGGGGAGGGGGGGGCGCAGGGGGGGTAAAGTGCCTGGCTCCGAGAGAAACTAATAGGATATTGATGAATGTCAGTGCTGACTGAGTGAGGAGAGGGGCACTGCTGCGCTGCATAATTGGTTATAAGGGGGTCTATCATTAAAACAACAGACAGAGAGGGCGCTGACGCTTTGACTGGATGCAGCCAATAATACGATAGCCGCTAAGCCGCGGTGGTCAAAGAACACAGCCTCGTCTGGCTCCGTCATCTCGGAGAGCCCCTGTTACCCAAAACCCGTCCTCGGTACTCGCCAATTTCATTAAGGCTTATCGTCTGGAGACAATTTCCGCTCTAAACCTTTGTCTGCAAGTTCTCTTTAA
Source organism: Apeltes quadracus (assembly GCA_021346845.1). NCBI lineage: Eukaryota > Metazoa > Chordata > Actinopteri > Perciformes > Gasterosteidae > Apeltes > Apeltes quadracus. The sequence goes on along the minus strand of CM037915.1, from coordinate 10,505,431 downwards.
AGTTAAAACCAGCGGTGAGATGAAAGTCTTCACCAGGGAACATTTTGACGCGAAACTTGGCGGCAGTGTAGCAGGTGAAGAGGAAGAATGAACCCTCGTTGATGTGAACGATGACTTAAAAATGCACATCTCAAACATCTCTTCATTGTTTTAAATTGTTAAAGTGAACCCAAATAAACGACGGTCACCTCGACTCACTGCTCGGCAATCTACGCTTGTTTCGACTTGACGGAGGAAACGTGATTTACAATCGATCCCCGTAACGTTGACAAATGGCCCGAAGGCCTCGTCCATCCAGACGTGCGTGTGGCCCACAAAGCGTAAGAGAATCCACAGATTCCCACTTTTGACATCCGCATGAATTATTCTCAACAGGTTGCTCTCCACACCCAAGACCTTCTGCTCTAGCATTACTGTCTAAACACAGGAGAGGGTGATTGAGCATTGATGATTGTGTGTGTCTGTGTGAGTGTGTGTGTGTGTGCACGCGCGTGTTGTGTTTGTGTCGTGCCCGTCTGGCATGCCGCAGGCCCTTCGCAGGCGTTTTATCCCGAAAGAGTGACGGTGTTGTTTGTGCTTTGAAGCGCTCGGGATCGACCCTCCAATCGGACGGGCTGCAGAGCAACGCGCACGCACGCACGCACGCACGTGCACACGCTCACGTGCGCGCACAAGTCATCGCCACCTGTTTGATATAATAAAAAAATATAGTGTTACTGTTGTGGAAGTTATTGGAGATGGAGTTTCACTGTGTGGGCGTGATGGCAGTGCAGGTGCATGCAGGGAAACGGTCAGACGTGTGTCATTTCATTGATCAGTCTCTTTAGAGCTGTTTCATTTCACTGTCTTTCAGTGGCTGATAAGCGGGAAGCCTTTTCATTGAGGTTTCTTGCAGATAATTAGTCAAGAAGGAAAGTAATAAATCAGCCATTCGCTGCAGAAACGAATTGTTCTTCCAAAATAAAGGTCAGGAGAGGCTTGCCAGGAAATATATTGCTGTGAGAAGAAAAAGTCCCTGGCTGAGGTTTTAGGGGATGGTTACCCTTAATGACTTAATCCAGTCTCAGTGGTTTTAGCTCTTTGCATGTGTGTGTGTGTGTGTGTGTGTGTGTGAGAGAGCGAGTGTGTGTAATCCTCGCTGTGAGATGGGAGCCCAGAGCTGACCTCACTGTTTGGTTTCACAGGGTCTCCGGGGGCCCGGGGAGGTTCTGGGGTTCGGTCCTTACAACGGAGCGCTTTAAAACACCGACATGCAGGACGGGGTCCGCGGGGACCGCCGGCCCCCGGCTCCTGTTACCGCCGGGTTAGTCACGCTCGGGCCAGATTTATGCGTGGAACAGTAGTGAGGGTTTGGGTTGCACGATACCACCAAAGTGTCGCAATATTAATCCCCTGCAGTACCGAACGTGTAATGCAGAAGATGCCCGAGTGTCTGTTTGTGCATCAAGTATCAAAATCTGTATTAGAACAACGACGTCCGTGTCGAGACAACGGGACTGAAACGTAGTGCGTGAAGAGGATTTACTTCATTCAAGCCCGGAAACACTTTTCCTTCACTTGATTTCTGCAGATTATGCAGCCTTCTTACTCTTTTGGGGATTAAAAGAAAATACATACAAAATGCAAAGAGGTTGAATTTTTCTTCTGTGGTTTTTTAGATGGAAAGTGTCAAAGAAAGGACTCATCCAGCTAAATTGTTTTACCATAATAGTTATTATGTCAATAGTTATGATTTGTTATTTTTATTATTATTATTTTATTATATGTTTATCTCACTCAAATCAAGTCATCTCCCAAAGTAATCAAGTATTAATCCCTCATTTCCTTAACAAATTTCCTTAACAAATGGAAAAGGACGTTGAGGTACAACAGATCTGCAGAGAGTAATCAAGAACATCGAGAAACTCAAAATCAGAAAAGTGCTTTTAAGGAAAATAAGGCTTTTGAGTCTACATCATTAACATAAACAAGAAGACTGCACCAGCGGAGCCTCAGTGAAAAATGTATTTATCGTCTTAATGTAGGCCGCTCTGCTCCAAAACGGGCCTGAGATATGATGCTAAAGCCTGAACTTGACATAAGCGTCTACACGGTTATTTTCCACACACATTCCAGCCCTACGCGATGTGTCTTCTTGGATGCCGTAAACAGGAGCCGACGGCCACCTGCTCACGAGTCTTGGATGGGACGCTTCTGTGCAAACGGCATCGGCAGGATTAAACATCCGAAGGCCGGCAGACGTCAGAGTCGACTCGTTCTGAAACATGAATTCACAAGTTCCTTCATGGATCCACATCCACTGATTCAGGCGCTGCTCGGCAGACGCTCTCAACGGAGAAATAACGACGCCGCGTCTCCACGCGGAGGACCACACAGCGAGACGGCTGCGACGTGTTGGCGGCGCAGCACTTGTGCCGGCCGCTGACATTTGGACAGGCCGCTGGTTAATGTGTTGTTTCACACTGTTTAGCGTTGATGGGGTGGGCTCGCGGTGTGGACGCAGCCAGGCGGGACCACCTCTCTGGCGGCTGACCCTGGGTGCTCGGGGCACAGGGGGGTGGGTGGGGGGGGGACAGGTGGAGCGGGGGGGACCCCCCATGCTTAACCTTGGACCTCCGGTGGAGACCACTTTGTCGGATCATCGCTGTCGGGGTTTATTGCACTTTTATTTTTACGCTGGGTCTGTTCACCTGGACGCCGGGTCTCCAAACTGTAAGTGTTGGCTAAACAAAAGCGGCGTTGTTACACCTCGCTCTCTGCGTAGTGGGGGGTCAACATGGCCGAGGCATAAGGCCTGCCGCACACACTCCCCACAAACAGGCAGCGCAAACAACGCGGAGTCCTCTGCTCGCCACCCACAGCTCCGAGTCCTTGCCCAGGCTCCCGCATCTTTAACCCCCCACCCGCCCCCCCATCCCACCCTCTCCAGCTAATCACATAGCATGGCTGCAGCCCATTAGAACTAACACCCCCCCCCCCCTCTTTGGCTCCCCCTCAAATGATCCAAACACACACTGTAACTTTAAACTGCTGTTAGCTTCGGTTTCCCAGCGGCCCGGTTCCGCCGCTGGCTGAGAATCAAGCCTCTTGTCTCCGTGTGTTTTCGCCCCCCCCCCCCCTTTGGCCCCTCCCTTTCCCCTCTTTGGGGGACTTTGTTTTAAGCAGCGTTTACGCTTGAGACCCTCGCGCTCATTTGGACATTCTTTGTGAGTGAGGAGCTCGTCGGGGGGGGGGGGGGGGGGGGGGAGGGGTGTAACATTGTTTGAGTTTTGAGTCATGCATCAACGGCAGGACATGAGGATAATAGGACAGAATGGAGTCATCTTGGACCAGAGTCCCCCCCCCCCACACACACACACTTTGTCCAGGACACAGGACTGACCCGCTTGACCCAAACTCACTTAACTCTTGACAAAAGTACGCACATCTTTACTGTGAGCGGCCCGACTTCATCGCTGTGAGAGATTATTCAGCAGTGATGAGCTGAGCTGTGCACTCCGACCCCCCCCCCCCCCCCCTCCCCCCCCTCCCCCCCCTCCCCCCCCTCCCCCCCTCCCCCTCCCCTGTGGTGCTGGGAGGCAGATGAAAGGCGACGTCGGTGGTTGTTTGGTTGTGCTCGTCGGACGTGTCCTCCCTGATTGCCTCTCCCCGTGTGGTCTCTGAGCTGCTGGTCGATGTCAGAACATCTAATGACAACAATGATCTCCCGACACGGAGAAGGTCGTTTGGAAAAAGCCACTGCGTCCTGAAACACACAGCCCGGCGTTAGAACGGATCGTGACGTCGTAACCGTGACAACACTGATATTGTGATTAATCCACGAATCCTCCAGCCAAGCCAACCATGTGTTCTACTCATTCTGAAAATCCTCATTTCCTAATGGATGATGATCACGTTTTGCATGTATTTTTTTCGACCAATGTTTAGGTTTAAAGTGACATCCCGTTGAGCTGAAAAAATAAGAATTAGATTTGGTAGACCTGTCAACAAAGATGCACAAGAAGGCGGCGTGGTGGGTGAAAGGGGAGGAGCTAAAGCCCAACCCGGGTGCACATGACGGGGTCACCCGGGGTTCAAACCCAGGAAACTATTGGTAAGGCCTCGCTCTTCTTTTGTTTTTGCGCTCTCTGCGTGTTATTCCATCTATCTTTTCTATTTGTCAAACACCTCTGGGGCAAACTGTGGTCTCCAAATGGGTCGCGACACCCCCCCCCCCTCTGTCTCCCTCCCCACCCCCCCTCACGCACCGTGACCCTTTTCAATCGCAGCTCTGCAGCGCATGATTAATGGCGAGTGCATCTGCATATCACAAGTCTGTGCACGTGTTATTGAAACCCCCGGTCGGACAAAGTGCCGCAGAGACGCTCCCGGACAGAATGTGTGGAATTTCCAAAAACCCATCTCGGGAGATGATTTGCACCCGAGCAGCCCCGGCTTCACGTCACCGGGAAGAGGGCTCCCACTCCGCCGCGGTTAAAGTTACATGATGAATGACAAGGGGCCATCAGATCGACTTTCCGCCCTCCAGACGGCGCTGGAGGAGGAATCGTCTCCCAGTCGGGATGAAGGACAAGCGGATCTCGCTTTATCTCCTTTGGAATAAATCGCTCTTCATTACGCTGAGGAGAATATGAAGATGTGCAGGGGAAGGGGAGAGTCGGGGGGGGCAGGGGGGGGTTTGGGGTTTGGGGTGATGGGGTTAGAGGGGATCGGGATGTCACCGCTCCGCTGGGCCTTCATTGAGCACTTGATGGATGCTCTGTAACCAATGGAGAGTGCCTCTATAGCCGGAGCCAGCAGACAATCTTCTCAGCAGATTAACTTCCGTTGATTTATGGAGATTTACCTCTGGAGAGAAAACAGCTGGCAGATATAAATGCCAGAACTGAGTGGGGACAAATTCAACAGGAGAAAATCGTATCTTATTTGTTAAAAAAAGATTATTCTGATCGCCTTTAAGGTGACAGAGGAGAGATTGTCTGTGCAGGCCGTTAATTACATCCAAAACAACAGTTATGCTTTTCACAAAAATCCTGTGAAGCTACATGCCAAGAAAGTTGCATTTTGTCCTAAAGCCGCTCCCACTGAAGTCGCATTACATTGTATTACATGCATTGTGATACAAACTCAAAGAACAAGAAACAAGAAAGTATTCTTTCAACAGAATTTCGTCACCCTAGTGCCATTTGAAATGACTGCGAAGGTAAAACAAGCAAAAGAAAACTGGCTGAATTTGAAATAGCTGAATTTGGTGATTGTTTTCTATGTGTTTGTCACCGGGAGGGACGTTTGTTGTTATCTTGACCGCTGGCGAACCTGCAGGGGGGCTGGTGATGTCCGGGGAGGCCGAACGATCCAGACTCACCAAGGAAGCTATCAAGTGCAGCTCATCCGAGAGGTTGAACATCGGGAGATACCGTTGGGAGTCTGGGGAGGGAGAACCTCTCCGGGGTCAGAGAAAAATACTCTGGTTCATTCAAATCATCCGTCCCATGTTTTCCACTGCTTCCCCTCTGCTATTAACACCCCTGCATTAAAGTGAAGTATCAGATGTGGCCCAACATGAGCACTGACCGAGCTCCCATGACATCAGCTCCATAGTTTGGCCAAAGAAGCCTAAATCTTTGGCACAAATGCATCGACTCGGAAAAGGGTCTTATTTGGGGGTTTTGTTGAGGAAGATTTATTAACCGTGTCGCCTTCTTCTTACACTTATTTGTGTTACGTGACACGTGATACATTTGCCACGGCATCAACGTCGCCAGATAAAAGCCGCCAGCTCTCCTTAAGCGTGCAGAATTGTCAGTGGGACGCCGCTGCAGGAGATGTTTTGTGCTTCAGTAAAAAAAAATGTTTTTCAATTCGTACACTTTCTTGCTACTGCTTCCGTTGGACATTTGGCTTCCCGAGCTGGGTGATACGAATCAGACCTAAAACCAGAATCCAGCCACGGCATGTCGGGAACACGTCCAGTCATGTCCGGCCCCCAGGGGCCTCGCAGTGAGCCATAATACCTCATCACTTATCAAGCTGTTCTCTCAGAGTGCTCAACGTTTGACACGAAGGTCGTTATCACAAATCACAACTATCACAAACAATTGTAGGCAAAAGCCTGAATTCTCTGGCACCATGTCTCAATTCCTTCTGACGTTTAACGCGCCCAGAAGTGAGCTCGTTTTTTTTATGCACTGCTCTCCGTAGAGTGGTGATGTGTCAGTTACGTTAAAATGAAATGCTGTTATACTGGATACGCGTTTAGCACGCCGCCGCCCAGAAGGACCTTTCTGATGTTTGTTCAATAGCGGCTCTCAGGGCCTTGTGTGTGTAACAGGGTTACACGGCTCCCGCGCAACAGATGTGCACCTCTCTCCCGCTCGCTCACACACACACACATGCGTACAGATGTGCATCGAGAGAGAGAGAGAGAGAGAGAGAGAGAGAGAGATAGAGGTCTCCCTCCCCTCCTCCCTCCTGGACGTCCGTCCACACCTCGTCGATGGGGCCGGAACCCTCCTGTGTTTCGCCTGACTCATTTTGGGCTGAATGAGAGGGGTCGCGACCCGCGCCGTGAACTGCTTCCTGTTTCTGTTGAAGGGGTCTTCCGAGTGCCGCGGTGATCACAGGAGAAGCATCCGGGTTGGGAGGGATGCCGCTGCAGGGGCGAGGGGAGACGGTGAAATGGTGTTATTTACTGCCGGGAGGACTGCAGGGAGAAATGCGTCCACGCTGGGGGGCTATTCAATTCAATGGATTCCCCCAAAATCATAAATGACAACTTTGCTTTCATATCTATACAGTATGCGCAGTCTCTTACTCATAACAAAAAGGCGATCATGATCCGTGGCTGAATAAATGAGGAGAGGCCTGAGGAGCGAGAGACTCCATCCACGACGTTGTGCAAACAAATATATTTCACGTGCCTCTCGTTCCAAAAGCAAAGACAGTAACAAAGATGTCCCCTTAGAGAATGAACGCTGGTGTGCAGACCGATCGGATCGCAGCGCACACCTAATGTATCTCCAGAAAACACCGAGCTCCTGCGACGTGTCCGTCCCTCCGACCTCCTCCTGCCCGGCTGACAACCGTCGCCGCGCTGATTTAGGATTATTTTTAAATCAGGAGCTGTCGAGGTTTGACGATGACGAGGAGACGGGGCGCACCGTATCCCTGGCGGCCTTGTAAATCTGAACAGTTTACTACTGAGAGGGGCGAGGGGGATTGTGGGGGGGGGCAGGGGGGTCCTGCCTGTGGAGCCCGGCGTAATCCCACCACTTCCTCTCCTGCGCTCCGCAGGCCGGGGCCCACGCCGTAATGCATTTTCTGTAACTAACAGCCGTTGTTTCCCGATTGTCACGCTCCCATCCCTGCCTGTTGGAATGTGTGTGTGTGTGTGTGTGTGTGTGAGTGTGTGTGTGCAGGATAAGGTGTTGGGCTTTAGAGCTCTCTCTCTGCTGTGGAAATGAAGGGGGGGGGGAGAAGAAAAAAACGGTGGTAGAAAGTCTGGAATTGCAGTTAATATTAACACCACCCTCCTCCATTACCATTTACCACCTCCTCCTCCTCCTCCTCCCCACAATGCCTTGCCCTGACTGAGCTCTGGCAGCCAGGCGGGGAGCTGTGCAACCTGGGCCTCTTGCTCCCGTCACGCTGCCCCCCCCCCACTCCCCCACCCGCGCCCCTTGTCTCGTCTCGAAACCAGAACACATGGACCGTCTCGTGCTGGCAGGGTCCAGCCCCTTTCAACAACTTTTTACTCTGTTTAATTAGCCATGCCCTCCCTCCTCCCTTTTTCCACATACAGGGGGCATGACATGCAGAAGGACACACGTACTCACGCGTACACACACACACACACATGACGACTAACTGAGGGCGGTTTGGCAGCGGTCGGAGGGCAATCAATTCACACTCTCCTCTCGCCCGTCACATTCTTCACAGCACTTCCTGACGGGTCCGAGTCGAGCAGCTCATGTGCTCCGCGGCACTTAGTGAAGGTGACGAGGAGGTCGAATCCCCTAAAAAGGAGAGCAACAGGTTTTTTTGGGACACTCGCCGACTTTGCCCCCCCACCCCGGGAAGGGATGAGAGCATCGGCAGTAAAGCTCCCCCGCCCCCGCTGCAGATGTTAGCCGTTCACCGGACGTAAAACACTGTTTCCAGTTTCACCGTCGTTAGATGTCCTTTGAAATGATGCATGTCATTTGTTCTTCAGTGTATTCAGATCTCGTGTCTCTTTGAGTCCCCCCCACACCTCCCCCTCCAGAAGGTTGCTGTGATTGGAATAACAGAACGACATGGTGCATGCTGCCTACGTCCCCTTTAAAGCTGATTTGGCCAAGTAGAGACTCCTGGAAATGTTCCGCTGGAGCAATCCAGAGCGATGCAGAGGATGGACTCCGCCCACATTTAACAGACACCAATAAACCCTTCGGCCTTTGGGCATAATAAGTGTATTTCAGAATGTATATGTGGTTAAATCATCCCCACAGGGGGCAGTGAAGTCGGACTCATCCTCCACATTCAAATATACTTGTCTCTCTCACGGACACACCTGTCGGACGCAGCTCAGGCCCATTTCCCTCAAACACCATCCACACACTTAAATAATTACTAAAGTAATCTCAAATCCTTTGACAACAAACCACAAAAACAGAACTGACGTGACGCAGCTATTCTAAAATGTGTCCGACCCTCTGAAGGGAGCCACATCGGTGACTGTGGCGAACACGTCCTCGTCTCCTCCCGAAGCGCGTTGAACGTTCCACGACACGCCCCCCCGCCCCCCCTCCTTTAACCACGGCGGCAAAAAGGAAACATCAACAAACGTGGCAGCGGTGAAAGATAATCCCCAACGCACTTCAAAGCCGCCTGGGAGCACCGCGGCCTCCGATTCTCACCCTCGCTGCCCAGGAGGTGAGCCCCTCTTGTATGAACTGTGTGTTTTCTCTAAAATAGATCCACGCTGACCCCTGAGGGGGGGGGGGCGCGGCGCTGGGATCAGCGCGGGCCTTTCGCAGGTTGTCGCGGGGTATCAGAGCGCCGCAGCCAGAGCCGAAGGGGTAAAGGTTGATGGGTGTGCGAGGCGGCCTATGACCTGCCGATTCGGGTCGGGCGTAACGGCCCCCGAGCTCTCAGGGGGGAAAGAGAGGGGGAAAAAGCCCCCCCACCCCCCGCGTGACCCGGCTCACCCCCCGCGGCCGCTGCCGCCGATGGCGCTAAACCGGCCCGCGCAAAGATGGAGGACGAGATTTGAACGGGAGTGTGAGCGCTCCGGGACTCATTCCGCTTTAGTTCGAGTCTCGGCTGCGTGCGTTGAGAATGAGTCAACGCTGGCCGCGCAGAGTGTGACTAAGCGAGCGGCCTCGGGAACACGGAGCCCGTTTTCCGGCCGCTTTCAGACCAAAAGCAGAGGAGGAGGGCGAGCGGGGGAAACAGACGAGATGACTCCATCGCCGGCTCGCCGTCGTCCCCCTCCACCCTCTGAGGGAAGCGTGGGGCCGTGGTGTGAAGAGCAGGGACTTTCATGCCCGACTCCGGGAACACACAGCCGGCGGCTCGCTTGTGAAAGCTCAGAGGTGCATTTGCACTTTCTCTGCTCAAACAGACGCAAAGGAGCTGAACTCCTCACAGACGAATCCAAGCGGGGACGCAGTCAGATCATGCCAACGGATGCCGGCCTGGAGTTGTTGCCAGGCAACCTGAAAGTAGGACCAGATACTGGTAACTACCTGTTTGCTAAGCCAACTGCTACATGTTTATAAGAGAAGCATCAATCTTTTTACTCCGGAATCAAAGATGGCACGAAGGAGAAAAGCAGAAATTCCTTTAGAACAGGGCCGGCCCAAGGCATAAGCGAACTGAGCGGCTGCTTGGGGCCCCCCTGGCCGGGGCCGGGCCGGCACTGCTTCAGAATGATGGGGTTTTTTTTGCTCTGTTATTTAAATTATTGACACTGTTTTCCGCAAGTAGTTTAAGTACCAGTTACAACATTAAATTGGACGTTTCGCTGTGTTCAATTAGGAAAAGAAAGCAAAACACATCACACTGGCGCAGCAGACACCCCCCCGCCCCCCACAGACAAGGCACATGCTGCCTGTGATCACCTCCCCTCAAGGACAATGCAACAGATAAGCAGCTCATTATCACCGCGGGCTCGCGTCGTTTGTTACTGCCGGCTACTGTCCCCTGTTTACTGCCCCTGGGTTCCAATGAGGCCCGATGAGGAGGAGAATACACGCAAACCCCATTTCTTCCCTCCCTCTTTCCGCCTCCGCCGAGAGCAGGATGAGATTGTGAAAAAAAAAAGAAAGAAACGGCAGAGTGTGTTAACGCGGGCGTCGTTCTGCAGAGGTGGGGACAAAGCGCAAGTGACGACAAAGTGCATCCTGGCCCGAACACCTCCTTGTTTGTGTGAATCAGAGAGGGCAGAGGTGTTAGCAGAGGAAACGCAGGAGCTGAGTTCAGTCTGTGTGTGTGTGTGTGTTCAGCCATGAAGAAATAAACCCTACACTCCCATTGACATGAACTAAAAGCTGAAATACTGAACAGACCTGTTGTGCAACGTGACTTCATTTGTCGTCAAGTACAGAAAAAAAAACCCGGTGCAAACTGAGTCAAAGCAGAAGCTTGATGAGGAGCGACACACTACCCCAACACTTGAATAGTTACTATGATACAAACATTACTTTCTCATAACAACTGCTTAAATCTTCGGGCCTATAGTCTAATAAAAAAAATGCTGATGAGTTTCTTATTGACTGATAAGCCAAAAAATCGACACTTTTAAATATTGATGGATAGTAAGCAAACAGTGCAGAGCTTTCTAAGAGGGTCAGAGGTCATTTGGTCCATTGGAGGGTTTCTACACGGGGAACTTAAGTGTGATAAACAACAGCCGGTGGGCTTTTTTTACAACCTGCCCACTCCATTATGATCTGAAATACACAATGCAGCTTAAAAAGGTTGAAGAAAATCACACGTTGGAGTCGGCAACGGTAGAAAAAAAAGGGCAATTTTACCATCTCACGGAAACAAAAGTGACAGAAAGATGGATTTCAGCCGAGAACAAAACGCAGCGGCCTTTGGAGGTGAGGCGGTGAGCAGGAGCAGTAAAATAAACAGTAGTAAACAACAGTAGCTGTGGGGAGGGGGCTTCCCTGCTGGGTTGATTATTGGAGAGCTGTACACAGCCGCCCCCTCCCCCCCCGGGGAGCTCAGCGAGCGGGAACGGCTGCTGCTCGCGGCCCACGGAGGAGCCAACAACATCTGGGCCTCAGCTCAGCTCATTACGCTCCCGCTGGCGTGGAGGTGTGGAGCGAGTGTTTGTTTGTGGAAGGACGAAAGGAAGGAAGGAAGGGAGGGAGGGAGGGAGGAAGGACGCCACGATTTGATGGTGACAACGCGAAGCAGTGTGGATCACTGTGTGGATTATCTGTTCCGGGGAATCGTTATCGCCAGTGGAAACGATGGGTGGAAAAATAAAATGAAAACCTCCTGGAACTTGGACACCGAAAGTTTAATTTGGGTTAAGATTCCTCAAATCAGCAGCGGCTATAAATAATACAAAGTAATTCAATATTAGTGTTTCTCATTATGCTGTTGCAACAATTGTTACTTTGTTTATCCGAGTCGGGATGCATGCGGCTCCCTCAGAGAGGGGAAATGCATTTGAAATATCTAAGATATATTTCTTGATGTATACGAGAGTTCTGAAGTGGCTGAAGACCGGGTTGCTGATGCCGTCTGATTACCCGCTGCCTTCTGGCTCCCTCTGCTGCTGAGAGGTGGCAATCATAAAGGCAAAAACTGAAGCAAAATGATGCGGAAGGCACCTTTAAAACATCATTATGGTAGTATTAGGGTTTGAATATGGAGAAGAAATAAAGAAAAAGTCCTATAATTAGGACGCGTTACCAGGGTAAATGTGGAGTGTTGCAGGCAAAACTAAATCATTCACATGTCACCCCGAAAAGAACATTTAAAAAAGCGTTTCTTCAGGGAATCGGCCATCAAGTTGAGCAACACGTTTCATATTGTTACATTGTCTGGTTCCCTTTGAGTGCATTCAGAGATTCTACAGCCTTCTCTTGTAAATGCAAACAAAACAAAAAAAACACAGATGCCATGTTAAAACCCTTTCAACTTCCCATCACAGAAGAGCTTTCAGTCAAATTCTATTTGTCCACTCAACCCAGCGGCAGTTACCTATGCTGCTCATTACAGGAGACCCACGTACCACCTACATTCTGCAGTAATGTGCATCAGTCTCATGTGGTGGAAATGACGTAGTTAGTTAGCCAACAGGCATTTAGGGCTAAGTGACTAGGAGCAATAACTGTTTTGTGCTTCATGAACCGAACAGTTAGTGGACAAACATCCCTCACAGAAAAACTAGGAACAGAGGATGCAAGTAAAGTCCTATAATTAAAAAAAAAAAGACCAACTAAATTCTTTGTTCCTCCAATTTATTAAGAAAATGTACAGGGGGATTAACGGTAGGACTTCTGGTAGCGGGCACGAGCTCCGGGTCCACCGAACTTCTTTGACTCGCAGCGACGTGGGTCGGCAACCAGCAGGGTCCTGTCGTACTGGATCAGGATGTCTTTGATCTCCTTCTTGGAGGCCTCGTCCACATCTACAGGACACAGATACAAATTATTCTACAAGCTCATACTAGGAATGACAGAATATCTTCAATTAAAACTATAGTATGTAGTAAAAAATAAAATAATTTAATAAGAATTCTCAAATGTGCAAAAAACAAAGGTTGCTTCTTGGACAAGGAAATCAGTGTCCCCCCAAATGTTTGTTGTTACAAAATGTATCTTCAACATATGTAAACTAATGTAAATTAAAGACAACACATCCCTTCATGAAAAGCGGTTTCCACTCATCGGTGCATTTCCTTAAAACGGCAACAGTGAGCTTTTTCCCAAAAGCGTAATATAAATGTAACACTCACACTTCTGATAGTAGGCAACCAGGGATTTGGAGATGGCCTGACGGATAGCTAGAAGACAATAACGATGAATGTGAGAAAAGGTCCCAACACCTGATATTTGCTAACGGATAGATACAATGACCCACTCATCTCGAATTCTTACCATAGATCTGAGCCACATGTCCACCACCCTTCACTCTGACTCTGATGTCAACACCAGCAAAACGCTCCTTTCCCAGCAACAGCACTGGCTCCAGAAGCTAAAAAGCACATGCCAACCATTGCAAACAGTATTAGGTCAGGTGTGGGGTTTTTTTTTGCAGAATACCAGCTGTGAAAACAAAACCTGCAGAAACTCAAATCCACTATAGCTTCAAAAAGGACAGCAAGATTTACACAATCTTCCGCCATAATTTTTTTAATATTTTTTTGTTTACCAGATGTTTAGGTCGGCCAAGCGCTTTAATCCACCACTTTATATTGTCGCAAAAGGCAGTGTGCTGGATGCACGTTAAAACGGCCACCCATGAAGCCCTGCACATGCCAAAATGCCACTCTCCCTTTAATAGGATGTATTAATTGAACGCCGCATCAGCCATGTGGACCGTGAAGCCAACCACCTCTCATCCGGACTCACCTTGTACTGGAGGGTGGCAGGCTCCACCATTTCCAGGGGTCTGCCGTTCACCTTGATCAGGCCATTCCCCCTCTTGCAGTGAGCAACTGCTGTGGCGGTTTTCTATGGACAGAAAGATCGTAAAGATAGTTTTCGACGCACAACCGACTGTTCGATCGATGTCGCATCTGTCCATCGGTTAACATGCATTACACGCCACTCGTAGCTTTCAGTATCAATGCAAAACATTAAGTAACGTTGTAAGAGCAAGCACTTCTCAGGTTAGGATTGCCG